>JAEBDU010000038.1:815191-928465 GCA_016802625.1 Heliconius numata | reverse complement strand
CAAATCAATTAAACATTTTTTTTAAATAAAATGTTCATTGACCAGGAATCAAACTCCTCACTGCCATCAATCAAATAGTACAACAACGTGCTGAGCTGGAAACGAACAGATCTACTTTGTCGAGCATGTTGGACGAATTGAGAAGAAAACTGAAGCGGAGGGTCGAAGAATGTCACTTGGATAAAAAAGAAAAAATGAAAGTACGAGAAAATATTTTAAATTGAATTGCTTAAACATATTATTGGCGCAACGATACAGCGTCTAACTGTAGGTATCTATAGGTTCTTTATGATTTTGGGTTTGTGTGCTATTTTCAGGAAACTGATAAGTAATTATATTTATTTCCTCGCACTGGGAACAAGACAAGTGAGGCGTTGAGTTTCACCGATAAACGCGCAATGTTTCGAAAACTGCTCAACTTAGAAAAGTCTAACTCCGAATTCTTAGTGACAAACAAAACTGACATACCTATTACATAGGTATATATATAATATCTTTACAATAAACACAGATTAGGTTTTTACTAAATAGCAATTCCAGTTAATGAAATTGAAAAATAATGAAATGTGCTAATAATGAAAATAACCTATCGAACCTTTTAATTCCGCGCCTTCTTGTCATTGTGCTACTGTGCCACTGTAGACCCGGTCCATATTTTAAAACAGGCTTTAAAGCAAGCGAATCAAAGATTGGAACGAGAGAAGTTCAACATCGTAACAGAGATAGAGCATTTGAAGAGGCATTTAGAAAAGGAGGAAGCCCACCATTTGCAACACGCGAGAGCTGCCGTAGCACAGGTAACTACTCTAGAGAACTCGACTAACCTACAGCAAACCTGTGGTCAGAGTTATCTTTGCCACTTTGAAAGTGTCATGATATGCACATGTGGCCGTCGTGGCACCGCATAGACGAATTTCCACTCGGGAAATGAATTAATTTCATTTACTCGCACTGGTAACATGAATATAGCGCGGCGTTGAATTCCGCTACTTAAAGCTACTAACATTGGGCGAAAAACCGTTAGCTTTATTATACTCTACTATATAACGCGAGCGAGATATAACGTGAAAATTACTCTTTTATAACTGAAATATTATAATTTCTAAATACGTGTACATTACTTCAGGCCATACAAGGCGTGACAAAGGCTACAACAGATCACCTGTTCACGCCGTGCTCAGTCGCAGAACTGCCCAACATTGTGAGCAGAAACGTAGCGAAAAATGCGCCTTCTAGAATTGTAAGTGTTGTTATGTATTAAGATAATGAGACATACGAAGAAAAGAAATATTTAGTATTTTCAATTTCTTAGCTCTGGTATCAAGTGCTAGCATAGTGCGGTTTTGAGTTGCGCCATTCGCAATTCCTCGAGAATTGGGAAACGGAAGTGTCTTTAACGAGAATGGAGTGTCTTAACACTAGGTTCACTCTGTTGCCCTTTCCTTTATTAAAATGGAAACCCGCTGCTGAATGTTGTTACTCAACTAAGTATATTACATTAGTAGGTACCCGGAAACACCAAGGTTAAACTTGCTGCAGCATTGGAAGAATTTCGACAATTGAAATACGGTACAAGTTACTACTTTTATATAAAATGGTAGCCATATAATTTGAAGGCATAACTACTGTATATTTTCTAACTATATGATATGAATAGTTAAGTAGGTAATAAACGTATAAGAACGTTGTAACAAGCGTATAAGAATTTCGACGTAGCTCGATGAGAATGTATGGCTTAGTTGGTTCGAGCGCTTGGACGGTTTCCAAAGAGGCGCTGGTTCATCCCACAACGTTCAAATTTTTATACGTAATAAGCATTCCGCACAAAAATTTGAATTTTGCCCTCTTTTCTTTTTTTTCAGTAAATGTAAAAATACGATTGTTTCGATTGATTACGAGTGTATGGTTTGAATTTCAATTGGATATTTCCAAGTGTTCCTGAGATAAAGATTCTTGACATATAGACAGACAGACGGATGGACAAGAAGTGACTTATAAGGATTTTATTTTTTCCTTAAGAGGTACGGAACCTTAAAAATTACTAATTATATTTTTATTTATATTGTATTTTTTCCTAAAAAAGGCAGACAATAAGCTGGCAGCCGCGCGTCTCATGCGCGACATCGCAGAGCTGAGGCAACGAGTGGCGCAAGTCGAGGCCAGACTTGCTAACGAACTTAAGGTGAGATATCAGAATTATTGATTTAATTATTAATATATTATTAGTCCAATCGTGGCGTGGTGGCAGATTCAGATTATGCGCGACAGGTGTGAGTTCGATTCTCACTCGAGGAAATTAAATATAATATGCTTTTATTTCCTCGCTCTGATCACGACGCAAAGCGCGGCGTTGAGATCCGCCATTCAATTCACAATGCCTTCAGAATTTGGCGTGAGGAACGTAATATCTTAATGGGAACGACGTGTCTCGACACCAGGTTCCCAGGTTCCATCTGCCTACTGTTGTGTGATGACAAGTTGGCAAAAAATCTGATGTGATGACCGCTACACTAAATCACTCAAATATATTAAAATAATTAAACAGTCTATTTCTAGCGTAAACGGCAGGCTGAGATCGACATTGTGCGATTAAGGAAGGAGCTGTCTTCAACAAAAAGTTGTGTCGCATCACTACGCATAGGAAACATTGCACCAAGGAAACCTTGTGCTAAGTTCGCTTAGAGATAGACAAGAGAGAGCGGAGAAATGAAAAAGGAAACAGTGGTACAGTTGGGATTCTTCTAAATTTTGGTTATGGGACGATATCTAAAAAGAAGCTTGCGAATATATAACAAAATATAGTACGGTAGACGATTCGTGGCCGCTCTATTAGAAACAGTCAGATTACGCAAATTTAATTTTAGAATACTTCTTATTTTTTAATATTTTCTTATTGAATGAACTATGTGCAAAAGTTCAGTAGAATTCTAAACTTAGGGCGGCCACGACTCGTTGGCGGAATTATATGTCATTTTAAGTCTATTAATTAAATCTTCATAGTTTAAAACAACACAATATAGCGTCCGGGGAAAAGCGAACCACAGACAATATAGGTACGTCATTTTGTGTCATATATACACCGGCGCAGTAAATGATACTTGGCGTCGCGGCGTACCCTACTTTAGGGTTGTGATGGGGCTCGCGGGGCAGCGGTGCGGTGTGAGCGGGGACGTACCCGTGTTACCTACTCTCTTAAATATGCATTCTGTGCAAGTGTCCGCGCGTACCTCTGATATTTCATAAACTTCTTGTCGGATTATACATCTGTGATTACAGATGTATGTAACTTACAACACTATCTTGAGATTTTTTACGCGTTTGTCACATTTTTATGTTCCTAATTTATCTTAATTCCTTTTAATTCTTTATAAAATAGTGCACTAATACTTTAATAATTTGTACTTTATTAATATTTGTGTATATTATTGATACTTACCTAAATAAGGTGCTGGGCTGGAAGGAAGGAAGTGTAATTTCTGGTGAACTTATTATTAAATTTTATGTACTGTTGTAAAAGTTAAAGAATATATAATGTTTAATTTGATATATTAGTTTTAATTATCTTTTGTTTCCCTTTCGGAAAAAATCAAATTAGTAATATAATATAGGCAGTGGTTGTTTTTTTGAAATATAAGCTACTAGTATACTAAGAAAATAAATAAGACCACATACTTAATATATAAAAATACTTGGAAAACAATTTGTATAATAATAAATATAAAAATTAAACAGAATAATAATATAAAAACAAAGTTTGGCTTAAATTATTTTGGCACCATGTTATTTTTCCACAGAGTGAATATAGCTTTAAGACCATAATACGTGACGTTTTATATTCACATAAAAATTTAATCGGTGCACGATAACAATATCGTAATATACACTTATAAATTCGTAATTTTTTTGTATTTGCATTTATTTCATTTTCCATGAGATAAATAATGTGTTTGGAATGTCCTTTTGCCTTTAAAGACTCTCATGCATACATCACATCGATATATCGGTTGACCGGTATGCATTCTCATGTGTTTCTCTAATAAATCTTTTCTATTCATGTCTTTTCCACACACGGCACAAATATAGTTAATATTTTTTAAATTACTATGCACACTCTCCACGTGGTGGTTCAAATGTTGAGCGATAGAATATTTTTTACTGCATTGACTACATTGATATTTCTGCTTCAGAAAACTTTGTTCCTTTGTGATTTGAGAAGGATTCTTTGGTAAGCTACAAATTCTGTAATGTCAATAATTTGATTATGTTCATAAATAATATTAAGATTTATAAATGTATAATATACTCAGACGAATATTTTTATCGCTTAGTTAAATAAAAAGTAACATAGGATTCCACCACCCAGAACGAAATTTAACTGAAATAGTAGTAACAATTTAAAAAAATAAAGTACTTATTTATACCTGCTCTTTACTTTTAAATCTGTTGCTTGTAATTTCTGATTTTCTTTTTTATTAGGTGGTAATAGCTTAGTATGTTTTCTGAAATGAATCATTCGAGGTTCACTATTTTTCTTACACCTGGAGCACACAAATGTTTTCCATCCTTCAAACGGTACAATCATTGGGTATTTATGATTACACACAGAACAGTAAATGTTCATCCGTTTGACTTGAGTATTGGTGTTCCAACTTCTTTTACGTTCATTGAGCTTTCGTCTTTTATTAGCGCCGTTTATTGTAGTGTGGGTATTCTTTTTCAAAAGCTCGTGTGTCAATGTTCGTTTTGTTGTAATATTCGAAATGCGTTCACTGACACCCAATTGTGATTGATAGCTTGAATCCAGTTGGGATTGATGGGTTGACTGAACTAAACATTGCAATATATATTTCTATAGTTATATAAAGTCAAAATATATTCTAGTATAAATAGACTATATAAATTTTCGCTCACTCACATTCACTGAATGGTCGTTTGAGGGCTGCTTGTATTAGAGCGTGAAAACGTTGTGCATTTCGTAACTGTCGCGCACAACTCTCACATATCATACAATTTATTGGAACAACCTGTTAAAAAATCTAAACGTTATTTTAGATAGATTAGGAAAATTACCACTGCACATGGTAGTTGTATTTTCAATTTACATTTACGGGAATATCTATGTCTAAAATATATTAATATTCTATACAACAAGCTTCATGACGAATGTGGAGAAAAAGAAAGAAGTGTAATGTTATCCTCGCCACCCTTCTTGATACAAGGTAAGATGTCTGAGGATGCAAGATATATAAAGTCGTACCCGAATACCAAAACAGTCATACAATAATTGGTCATATCGCTGTTCAATTCCCTCCCAAGAACATTTATCAGAGAAACTGTGCAGATGTTCATTTCCATTACATAAACGACAGTAGCGTATTGACACACCCGTGTCACCGGATGCATGTGACGTCGTTAATGGTAGAGAGTCCTATATAAGAATTAAATATAAAATTATACAATAACATACAATAATATTAACAAGAAATATTAGCGGCCGTTATTCGTTATAATTACTTTACTAAAAATTTTCTGTAATCTTTCTTCGGACCATAACATATCCATTTTATCCATAATTTACCCTTATAATAAGGAATACAAATAATTCAAGCCAACTTTAATAATTTTGAATACATTCGTAGATAATACTTCGATATTATGAAATGACATGTTTTTATATTTTTTTTTATTTACCCTATGAGATAAAATAGTTATTACTCAAACTTTTTTGTTAAAATGAAAAAAGGTGATTAGAACTTGAATTTAAATAAAATTTATAAGTTGTCATATAATAAATAGTGAAAGGCAAAAGTGAGTCATAATAATATAAATAACAATAATGAATTCTATAAAATTCCATAAATCTATCTGTATTGAAAAATAAAATATTAATCTAAAATAGATCTACATCACGCGTTACTCATTACCAATACGAAGTTAGTGACATGGTTTTGTAGAATAATATGACTTAGGTGCAGGACAACATTAATAATATGTAGTTTATTGTACTAACGAAAATATTTGCCAATTATTTTACACACAGTACTACAATTTTACACACACAGTACTAAAATATAATATTGTCTATGTCTAGCATGAAGTTAATTTGACAAATATCAGCATTTGACATTTCCAATTTTGACATTTAGCTTTGCCTTTGAAGTTTCAACTTATGAGTTTTGAGTCAAAAGTTTTGACTCAAAACCTTTGACGTATTTTATAAAGCATTTGTTGTTGACTGTTGTGCTTGTTAAATTATTTTAATAATATTATTTTCCTTGAAATACACAACAAAATTTTACATTTGGTGTTCATAATGATAAATTAAGAGTAATAATTACTGATTTGTGCAAACGAAAATAATTTAAAACTCTTTGTAACAATCACAGGTTTATGTGTCATAAACGTTAAGAAAATACCACTAAAATACGATCCTTAAAATGGGTAAAGCAGAAAAAGGAACGCCCAAGTATATAGCAAATAAAATAAAGGCTAAAGGCTTACAAAAACTTCGCTGGTACTGCCAAATGTGTCAAAAACAGTGTCGCGATGAGAACGGCTTCAAATGCCACACCATGTCTGAATCTCATCAAAGACAGCTTTTGTTATTTGCTGATAACGCTTCTAAATACATAGATGAGTTCTCTAAAGAGTTTTCAGATGGTTATTTAGAATTATTGAAAAGGCAATTTGGAACTAAAAGGGTGAATGCTAATAAAGTATATCAGGATTATATTGCTAACAGGTTAGTATGAATGAGCCATAATTGTTAATTCATGTTCAAATTCCAGTCAGCTTCGTATACAGCATCAATTAATTATAAATTACAAGAATGGGACAATGTAAAATCAAATATTAAATCAATGGTATTATTTTGATCATTACGTCTTATCAGCTTTACAGTTTATCTTGCATATAGCTTGGTAGATAGAAAGAGTTTTCTTTGGTTTTTCTTCCTCACCAACATGCATCATCTAAAATTCTATTTTTACAATAATTCCTTTATATAACAATATTCAATGAAACATTTTGCAGAGACCATCTTCACATGAATGCAACACAATGGGAGACCCTCACTGAATTTGTAAAATGGCTGGGCCGAGAAGGCAAATGTGTAGTCGATGAAACTGAGAAAGGATGGTTTGTGGCATATATTGATAGGGATCCAGCTACCATTGCAGCACAGGAAGCTAAGGCCAAGAAGGAAAAATTGGATAAGGATGATCAAGTAATATGATTTTTTTAATATCTATAGTCTTCTATTCTAATATTATAAAGATTAAGTTTGTTTGCTTGAACTAGCTTAACTTTGGTACTACTGGTTCTTGAAAAATTCTTGAAAAAAGATTAGAGCATTGAATCAAACACACTTATAAAATATAAATAATAATATTAATATAGATAACCTCTCATCTTTTTAGGAAAGAATGTTAGAATTTATACAAAAACAAGTAGAAAAAGGTAAAAAGGAGTCCACTAAAGTGGAACCTACATACACTGAGTTCAAACGAGAGAGCAGTCAAGAGAGGCTCACATTAAATCTTAATTTAAAA
This sequence comes from Heliconius numata, assembly GCA_016802625.1. Lineage (NCBI taxonomy): Eukaryota > Metazoa > Arthropoda > Insecta > Lepidoptera > Nymphalidae > Heliconius > Heliconius numata. The sequence goes on along the minus strand of JAEBDU010000038.1, from coordinate 920,915 downwards.
AGGAAACCTGAAGGTGAGAAATAAGCAGATTTTATATATTCTTTTACATAAATATAAAGAGTTATTATATAAGTAATTTTAAAAGTACTAGTTTTAAAATAATTTGTTATCGATTTTTCTATCATTTAACAACATTGCTTGATATATGATAAAAATCAATATTGTACAGTTAAGCTTTGTCAACAAAAAAAACTAGATTTGTTAACTAAGAAAAAACAAAAACTGGTTTGAACCAGAGAAAATCAAATACTTTTTTTAGTTTCTGGGTACATAGTGCTAAGACACTATGTCTCATTAAGATGCATCTATTCCTCAGCATCTGCCTAATTCTTAAAGCATAATAAATGTCTCATTCCCCTGAGCAGAAATCGATCCCACAACACTCGCATTTATTGTTCCCTTGCACCATGACTTCTCAATAAATGATTTATTCTTGCAATGAATTATAAAGCATTAGATACAAATATTTATAAATGTATTTTGTTCTGCATATAATTTCAGATTCATTGCGACATTTTGCCAAAAAAAAAACATTTTAATTTTTTGTTTTAGAAAAGATATCTCAGGACTCAATAAAAACAGCATTTAAAATTAAATCAAAGGACAAACAAATCGGAGATGATTCATCAAATAAAAAACAAAAAACAGATGAGAAATCAAAACAAACAGCTCTAGATGAAATAATGGTGATACAGGAGAGGGAAAAAGAGAAGGCCAATAGGTAAGTTAAATTCACAAAGCCTCACTGCTCACGGCCGGTGGGCATAACTCGTCGATTGTTGAGCTAGGTTTTCAGTGACGCGTCACTCTGTTACCGCCTCTGACAGGTTGTGGGTTCGATCCCAATGGAAAAAAAAACATTATTTTATTTATTTATTTCTTAATTTTTTTTAGTATCCCACACACAGCAGGGTAAGAAGAGAACCTTGTGTTGAGATACTCTGTTTCACATTTTCCGCATACTGGAGGCGTTACTGATAGCGGAACTCAATGCCACACTTTGTCTCAACACCAGAGTGAAGAAATAAAAATATTAAATATTTCACTTCCTTGAGTGAAAATCGAACCCATAACCTATCGCGTTTACAGTCACACACTAGATTTATACTCCTGAAATATAATTTAATAATTCAATTGTAGATTTAAAATTCATTGTATGTTTGTAATAGTTTTTTTTTTCATTACTGGTTGACTGTAAATTAGTTTCAAAACCAAATCTGCACTAACTTCAATGCTATTACAGGAAAGACTACTGGTTAACAGAAAACATTATAGTAAAAATAGTGACAAAATCACTCGGAGAAAAATTCTATAAAAGAAAAGCAATTGTGGAAAAAGTTATAGATAAATATGCGGCACAAGTGAAGTTAATAGATGAGGGAATTAAACTGAAATTAGATCAAGTATGTAATTTTATTTAGTTTCACGCTTTATAACGCATATAGCAGTGCAGTGTAGAAGGAACCTAGCGTTTAAGACACTGCATTCAAAATTTTCAATCCATGTTTGAGATATTGTGAATTGAGTGGCAAAATCTTCTTACCAGGTCTGAAAAATAAAAATAATTCGTTCCCCTCGGTGGAGATCTAGTCCACAACCGTTGCGCGTACAGTTGGACACTGTCAATTCAAAAACACAAAAAAAAATTTAGATCAATAGTTCCCAAACCTGAAGCAAACAAATAAACTCTTCAGTTTTGTAAAATTAAGTATAAAAGAGCTTTAGGCCGGCTCTAAACCGCTCTCAACTCTTAGATCGATCGTGAGACGCTGTTCTCATTTATAGATCGTTCTTGAGATGCCATTTTCATTTATGAATGTAAAAGGAATGTCAAGATCAATCTCAAAATTGAGAATGTTATAAAAAAAAGATCCTGAAGGCTTCTCAGTGTTTTAATTCTTTTGCTGTTTTATTTTACAGAACCATGTGGAAACAGTGATACCATCCACAGGGCGGTTAGTCAGATTTGTAAATGGGGCTTACCGGGGGCAGAGTGGAGTGTTACAAGACATAAATACTGATAATTTCTGTTGTGATGTAGAAGTATGTATACTTTTTAAATTTAGATATCTAAGTATTTTAAGTTTTAAGAATGTTAAGTCACTCTTCTTTTTCACGCCTGCACTATGAATGCATGGAACATAAAAAATTTCCCCAAAATGAAGATTTCAAGCTATTTATATAATGTTGAGTCCAAGACTTGAAAGCTGCATTACAACTATCATCTCGTACTTTTAAATATCTCCTTAAAGTTGCACATTGCAAATTCGGTTATTTCATTTAATTTAGTTTCACGCTGTATCCCGCACATATTATATGGGTAGGCAGAGGAAAACTTAAAACCTGGTGATAAGATACTCCGTTCCCCAAGCACCGCCAAATTTTAGAGACAATGCGTGTTTAGTTGCATTACTCATTGCCGCAATCATGAAAGTATTAAATTCCCCACATGGGGATCCAACACACAGCCGACGCGTTTACATTGAAACTTGAACATAAAATAATTATTTAAAAGTAATGTAAAAAATGTATATCTATAATATATATATATTCTCATAAATATTTAAAATCAAATTGTTGCAGATATCAAGTGGACTTCTCAAAGGCAGACTTGTGAAAGGTATTCAATATGAAGATGTAAGTAAAATGGCGGCGTGATGAATTTATTAGAATAATAAATGTATATATTTTTTAACTTTATGTATTTTTTTTAAATGCATATATCCATAGTACTTAGTAGATATTTAGTGAATATTTGTATATTTTTCGTAATTATCAACTTCTTAAACGAATCAAATGACTTACTTAAATTTTTATAAGTGTTATCCCACTTTAGACAGAAAAGTATTCTAAAATACATAATTTTTATCTTCGTAAGGTTAAGATCGACTGGTTGTGGGTTCGATTCCCACTAGGGGAAATTAAATATTTATTTAAATTTATTATATTCATTCTGTATTTGTTTTTTTTTTATCTTCACGCATTTTTCATATCTCAATGAAATTGACAGATGCAACAAATTTCGTCCAATATTTGCCTAACCAGTTAAAGGAAAAAATATTTATAAAGATTCAATAAATATTATTTTTAAATTTGCATCAAACGGAAATAGAACTCACAACAACAGAGAGACGTCAGTGTCTACTAAATATTAAGTATACAAAAGGAATAAATAAAACATACAAAATTATATACTGCACCAAAAATATATAATAATTATTATAAAATGTGACATAAGTAACACAGTATTTGGTAGCAATTATAACACATACATACATTCAACGACCGCGATCTACTCGAAAATATTCGAAACGTCAATTCTGACAGCTGTCGCTTTGACAGCGGGCGCGTGTTGCTATATACACTTATATATTTATACAAAAAACGTCAATCTACTATAAAAATAGGTAAAGGTGTGACAGCACCGGTTTAAGGCACGATTTTTTGGGTAAATTTCTTGTAAAATACACTATTTATATTATACACTATTTATATTTTTCTTTCATAATTGCACTAATAACAACGTTGCATATAATATTTTAGAATTGGATGGATATAGGATGGTTTAAAATTCGAAAAGCCATAAACTTTAAAAAATACAGATAATAATCTATAATTACTCTATATACTATATAACATAGAATTAAAATGAACTTTTTTTTTTTAAATTGTCAATACCTTCCAAATGCATATATGGATAAAAATATGTTGGATTAATATTTTTATTGAAAAAAATGTTAAATATTACGAAAACGGCTTACAATTTCTATACAAAATGCATTCGGAAGTTGTGTTCAACATGAAAGGACAGTAAGTTCATTACTCGGAAGTTGTGAAATGTAATTTAACAATTATTTAAGCACTATCGTATGTTAAATATAATATAAAAAACAACACTATAAAATTTTAATAAAACCTATTTTAAAAGAGGAAAGTTACATTCGACATTTTTATAAAAGAAAATTAATGATTAAATAGTTTTGCAAACTTTTAAAAATCTAGTTTAGGACTAGAATTAAATTTGTAAAAAAATATTAAAAATTATATTGTGATAATTTGACTTATTGTTGATTTATAAATACAAAGAAATATCATGTCCCGGCATTGTGTATTGCCATTTAAAAAAATAACGCTATAAGTACTGTCTCCTACAAACTACACTAAAACTAATGTTAAACGCAAATGCTGTTATAAATACTAGAAAAAATCAATATTTACCTGATTATTCATTTTTGTACAAAAAATTTAAGTCATTATAATTTAATGATAAACAAGAATATTTTTCAGATAATAAAATTTTAGTTATATTTTTTTAAAATAAATTGAATTAAATTAATTAAAAATAAATGAATAATCAGTATAAACATACATACAAAATACAAAAAAAAATTAAGATTTCACCGCTAAATTGTCATACTATGTTCATTGGCAGTGTTGCCAGTCGCTTCAATTGGAAGGTGGTAGCGGACACTATTTCTTTAACAGTTTTTCTTCTTCGGGATTACAATCACCCTTATCTTGAGGCTTGAAAGTCGAATTTGTTATAGGACTTGCAGATATTGGTATAAACTGGAAAATATAATCAATATTTAAATAAATACATTAATTTTAAATAATCAATTTTATTTTGGGTTCATGCTGTATTCCACATATAGCAGCGTTCCCCAATCCAGTCCCCCTGGCCAATTTCAGAAATATTACAATGCGCATTATGTTGCGGATGTCAACGTCGCGCTTTGACTTGTTACCAAAGCAAAGAAATTCAAATAATCTATTCCTCCTAGTGAGAATGGAAGCTATCACCGTCAAATTTCCTTACGACGGCCATTTCGCTCAAATTCTACATGTTTTCTTATTTAGGAAAACGAACGTCAACGCCGCTCTTTGTCTTAATACTGCAGTGTAATAATATTTTAAATAAATTTATGGGTGTATTATTTGTGGTGTGTGCGGGAATGAAATTAAATAAAAAGTTGATAAATATAAATATATTTAATATGTATAAATAAATGTGTGTGATAAGATAAGATTTATTACTGAGTCATCCACAAATTCGATTATAATAAGGTTACATTTGATATCGTGTGTGAATATGAATGTACCTCTTAATATATATAAGAATAAAAAACTGAGCCAATACTTTAGAGTATTACCCACCACTCCTAATATCTAGTCTTAGGAGAATCCAACGTCTGACAGCGTGAAAGCAAATGACATATTTTTGATATAAAAACATTATTTTTAAAAAAATATAGGTATATATTAAAAAAATAATATAAAAAACACATAAACATACCGGTTTAGGCGGAGCTTTATCTTTGACGTTCTCTAATATCTCCTCGAGTCTATCTCCTTCGCGTAGAAGCTGAAGGAAATATAATTAAGTTAGTTTGTTTCTAGTTTCATAATAATTAATTAATTCATTATTCATCTAAAAAAATCAGAAATTTCCAAGCCCTAGTAAAAAAGAATAAATATATCTCCTTTTTTCCAACTAATCATTCTTTATATACAACCTGCTGTACAATTTTTTTAAGTATTTATTCACCCTTAGTAAAGAAAAATATTTATTTCAAAAACAAAATTTGAACGTAACTGGATTTGAACTCGTTTAGATTTTGCTTAGTAGTCAGAACCATGGACGGCTTCCAAGAAGCGTAGGTTCAATTCGCACTACCTTATTTTTCTTTCATGTTTTCTAAAAAGAATATAACACGATAATCTACAGAATTTATAGTTTTTGTTTCTTATTTGTCTTAGAAAAAAATATCTCTACAACCATTACTGAAATATTTTTCAGTAATGGTAATAAATACCATACCTTGTCAACTTCAGGTTCAATCTGTTCGTTGGTGCCTCCCTTGTTCAGAGCGCCCTTCTCCATCAGTGTTGCACGTTTGGCCGCTAAATACATGGATCTGTAATAACAAATCTATTATAGTGTGGGTTCCCGAGTTGTGAAAAGAATTGATGACTAAAAAACGTTTCAGTTTTTTAAGGAAAATGGAATATGGAAAATGGCAACGGAATGCTATTCCATTTATTTCCTTTTCCTGAAAATTTGCTTTCTTTATCTCTATCTTAAAAATTTACAAGAAGACTGAGTAGACCTAGACAACCTTGAAAAGATCCAAAAAATAAAAATAAACGTAACAACAATTACCTCTTAATAGTCAAATAGTATAATTCAGCAATGGCCCGCACTGAGTAATCCGGTACGAAGGTGTGACGCAGCATCGAGTCCATGTTTAGGTTTTGTAGAGAACCCAAGGTTGATGGCGCAGGGGACTCCGCTAATGAAGAAAAAACGAAGATATTATAATTATAAGCTTATTTAATATTTGTCTAGTCATAAAAGCGAGAAATGGAGAATAAATTATGTTACACAAATTTCACGTCTTTTTTACTCCTGTACATGTAGTATAATGTCATAATAATGTAGTATTTTACACAAAAAAAAATTAAATTAAAGCAGCAGATTCGAAATTGTGTTAGTAGAATATATTATTTGGCGTTCAACGCCGCGTGATTACGGGTGTACGATATCTCTCAGTCAGTCTGTCTTGTAACAACTTATTTTTGTGTTACGTAGATGCTAACAACAGAAATAAGTAGTAACCTAACCGTCACTTCCACACGATCCACCAGGGTCAGCATGAAGTAGTCCGCCTGGAGATATATAAAACTCACCAAGTCCCACATTCTGCGTGAGGGCTTGTACCCCGAAGTAGGTGAAGGGCCCCGCCTCGAAAACCAGGTTCTCCCTGCCCACCGTCACCTCCACGCGCCCCTCTAGGATCAGCACGAAGTAGTCCACCTGGTAAAACACGAAAATAATTAAAATTGTATTTGAAAAATAATCAAAAAAGTAATAAAATTGAGGTCCATTTCTATTCATATTTTGTTCATTTCTCCTGGTTCCCTAAACCAGGAGAAATGAACAAAATATGTTAAGAGGAATCAAGCAAGAGTACAAATCTTAATAGTGTTTGTATAAATAGGCATTCCAGGACATCTCCACCTTCGGATTCTGTCATCAGATCAGTTCGGTGGTACTATATTATGGTATTGTCACATCAACATTCAATTGCCAATTTACTTGATGATAAAATATTAGATAGAAAAGAAATGAAAGAAAAGAAAACAGAGAGATAATAGTTACTCACAGGTTTTCCTTCTTGGAAAACATATCTCTTAGGGTCATTCTTGTCTTCGTCTCCTCTCAATTTGATGTGTTGTATGACATCTTGTTTCAAGAGACGGCGTAGTACCGTCTCTGATATCATGTCGCAGCGGAACGCGTCGACACCTTGAAAAATTATGAATTATATTAACATGGGCATAATAACAAAGGCAGCCGGGTAGGCCATGTTCATAATCCAATAATGGCTTCTGGTCTGGTGCCCATTCCAGAATATGTAATAAAAAATTAGAGCTAAAAAATTAAAAAAATACCTTAACAAAAAGTTGTACTTAAGATAAAGTTAAGATTATTATTATTTTAAAATTCTTTTCTAGAAAAATTCGCCACGGTGAAGCTATCCAGTACAACTTCGTATGCAACATCATTGCCTGCAAGTGACTATTGGAGGCCAAATCCCTATTTAATTTTTGCGATTTTAAGACAAAAGTAAACATTTTTTGACTTTTCTAAAACAATCCCGTGTAGTACATATGTAAATGCTTATAATATTTTTTCTTTCAAATTTTCTAAACCGTCTGACCGTTAGTTTTACGGTAATTTAGTCCTCGATCAAGTTATGGTATTTGAAGGACTACAAGAATCCTTCCATAGACTGAGAAAACTAAAAAGATACGTACTAGTACTCATAAACTGGAACGTAGCTAAAATCAACTGTGGTGAAACGTGCACGCGCTGGTGTTGGTGTCCCGCGAACGCCGCTATATCGTGTAACTTGTTCATTGGACGCATTAGACGTTTCTTTGTACGGTTGTCAGCTGTGGAAGGAAAGATAGTGATAAATAAGTTCGAAGGAAGCAGTTTTCACGTTTTATCCCATACATAGCAGGCAGAAGGAATCTAGTGTTAAAACATTCTATTCCCCACTTTCCGCCCAGTTTTGTCCCGTTTTGTCTTATAATAACGGCCTCCTTTTCCCCTCCTTTTTTAATTCCAACTATGGTTCCACCCACCTAAAAAAACACAAAAAAATCAACAAACAAACACTCCACTTACAAATGACGTCGCTCTCATCAACGATCTCCGCCTGTATCATCTCCTCGATGACGTCCTCCAGAGTCACCAGTCCCACCGTCTCGTAGACGGGGTCGCCGTCGCCCTCCTCTATGCGTTGCACGAACGCCATGTGGCCTTTGTGGCCTGTGGGGGAGACAAAATAAAGAAACAGTCAGATGCGAACAAATACAAAAAGGGCAATCTGTAATCCAGACTAGAGTCAACAATCAGTCATCTTTTCATAAAATTAAACATTTAAACAATTTAAACTTCAAAAACAGGTTAGCTGCTATAAATAACACGACCAATATATTAATCTTGATATTGTTATTTTTCATACAAAAACTTTTTGGCAACTTTCCTTATATTTTTGCAGTAACTCTTAAACAAGAACATCGTCTAAGATTTCCTTTGATTATTGGCAACGAGCGTTTGAGTTATATAAATTGACGAAAATTATATTTTTAAATTTTTTTGTAGGGTTTATATACCTATAAAAATCATTGAAAAAAAAACTGGTATCCAGAATTCTCTATTCTCTCTAAAAAGACCAACACAATCAATAAAACTTATCGATTATTTGTAAAACAGTAACATCTACTTTACGGTTCGCGTAAGTCTTGTGCCAATAAATTAATCTTTAATGTCCTAGAACTTGGTACACTTCTAAAAGAGTTGGAAGACAACTCACCTTCCTTGAAGTGTTTCAACATAACGTCCAGAGTGATATCTTCGAACACAAAGTTGCACGGGTTCTGGTAGTACTGGCAGAGTGTGCGCAGCGGGGTGTTGTCGTCGGGGTCCACGAAGGCCAGGTCCTTGATGAACAGCACCGTCACTATGTTGCCGCGGTTGCCCTCGTATACCGGGATACGGGAGTAACCTTGGTATTTTGGAGAAATTGGTTGGATTAGACAGAAACGATAAAATTATATATTTGGTGGCTATAAGTGATTATAGAGTGTATAGATATAGTGTATAGAGTGGAGATATATACAAGGACTAACGACTCTTTGGATCTCCTACATTCAAGTTTCTAGTAGAATTTGATCTCTCTGGAAATAAGTTTCATTGTACCTATTTTTTGTTATTATACGATTTTTGCATTTTCTTTGTTGTGAGGTACATAACTGAATGAAAAAAAAAACTAGACAATAGACCATAAATTACGAAAAATATTTAATAATTTATTTTAATTTATGTGTAAAATGATGAAACAATCAGCTATTCATATTATACCATTACTGCAATACAATATTCATCATTCATATTATGAGAACAATAAAAATTAATCTTTTACTCTATTAAGACTCCTAAACAATTCTAAGCAACAATAGAACTTCAGGAACTACAGGTTCGAATTGAAAATTGTTTTCTTGTTACATTTGTAACTCATTATACCCGCGGTCAGAGCTACCTAAAGCAATTAGAATACCTACGTCATATTCCATGCACAACTTTTTGTTATTTTAATTTGGATATAAGAACAAAATCCTAAGTTGACCTAGTTATTATGTAGAGAGTAGAAACTCACCAGATTTAACAATTTCCGTCATAGTTTCAAAGTCCAATACACTATTGATGGGCAGCATGTAGCAGTCCTTCAGTTTGGTCATTACGTCCCCGACGGTCTTTTTGCGAAGGTCGAGAGCACCTGATATAATGTTTACTTCTTCTTTGTCCAAGTCATTTACATGGTTCGTGATCTGGTGAAAAAATAATAAAAGGGTGGAGAAAGAAGTGATTTGTCTCTAGGTTTGCAATGTGAAGGCCTGATTCATGATTATGAACAAAATTTTAACCACCAATATACTAAACTCCGAAGTAGGGTAATGATAAATTCGTTTGAAACTGAGGAGACTTCATCTGGATGTTACTAAGAGGTTTTCAGAGGTTCCAGATAGGTTAATGTTGAAAGTTTTATTTTGACTAAACAGACTATTGTAAAATATTGAAAAATTATTTTGACTGCTACACATGATCAGTAAAACGAAGGAAACAGTAATTTTGCAAACCTTCACTAACTCCTTTAGCCTCTCCCTATTGTAGTGTGTACCAATTTCCTCTCCTAAGAAGTAGTCCAGAAGTTTGCTGGTCGGCCATGCGAGTGGAGCACAAATGCCCATAACAATCTACAAAAGAAAACTAAAAATTAAAAGAATAGTCCTTTAGGTAAAGAATACTCCTCCTACCAATTGATTTTAATAAGGTTTTTTAAGTGAGATAAAACAAAAACCAGAAATTACAAATATAAACTTTCTCCTCAATGATAATCGAATCCACAACAACGACGTAATGGCCGACTGTTCTAAACCAAAAACTTTAAATCGCAGTCTAAGTAACTAATTATAAAATAAACAAATTACCTTCATTATCCAAATACTCTTAGCGCCAATAAACAGTCCGTGTCTTGCACAAATAGCTTGCGGCGTGATTTCAGCTATGAACACAATAGCCAGCGTCGACCCTATTACAGCAACTAAGCCTGACGTCAAATCATCCAAAATAACAGTAAAAGTGCTGTTCACAGCAACGTTACTCAGCAATATCGTACAAAGTAAATAATTTCCATGAGATCTGACCGGCATGATTGCTCTGGCATACTTCCTCTCTTTTTCTGTTCCAGTATTGGCAATAATTTTCAGTTCCGTTCTATCCAAGGCCATAAGCCCGAGATTCAATCCGGAGAAGAGAGAAGCCAACATTAGCAATATGACAATCAGAATGAGGGAGGCCCACAGTGGTAAGAGTTTGTCGTGTATGCTTAGAATCTTCCATTTTTCCTTTCCTTGATGCACGAAGTCTTCCTCGGGGGAATTTTTGGCGCATATATAGAACTTGTGGTCCTCCAATGGCATCGGAACTATTAGTTCGAAGAGTGCTGAATCAGCATCCGTTGATTTCACCTGTGAAAAAAAGTTAAAAGATATATTTTTTAATAAGAAAGAGATAATAGGACTTACTTTATTTTGCTAACTTAAATATTATTTGGCGTCATTTGCTAAGAAGTTATTTTCAAATGAAAAATTATACAATGTCTCACTGCGTTACATTTAAATGTACAATAATTAACTATGGTTTATGAATTACGATAATTTTATTTAAATCTAATCTTAACCTTTATCTGATAGCTGATTATAGCAAAAAAAAACAATTTATTGTAACTAGAGCAAGGTGTTCATTCTATTACAATATTACGAACAAGGTTTTTTAGTATACTAAAGCCATTGAAATCCATTATAGCTCATTGGCAGTATTATTTTTTGGCGGAAGATTAACAACGAGGATTTTCCAGTATGGAGATGGGTGCAGTGTTAAAAGTAGTTTCACGCTGTATCACGCATACATCAGGGTAAACAGAGGGAACCTAGTTTAAGACAATCTATTTTCCACTTTATACGTAATTTCGATTTAAATGGCGGAACTCAACGACGCGCTTTGTCTTGTTACCAGAGCTGGGAAATGAAAATGATTCATTCCTACAACAGGCCCTTAAATCACTTACTCAGTGATTGACGTTAGGCCTTCAGAAGTAACACAAAGAAAGCATGGACGCCATTATCAATATATGTGTACAAACAAAAAGTTAGTGTCCATCAAGAACAGTTTATTCGATAGGCGTGGCTATAGACATATCCCCATATTGTAATATAACAATGCTTGTGTCGATTTTTTATTTGAAACGGAGTCTTAACACCAGGTTTCTTGTGAATATCCTGCAATTTACGGGATACAGCGTGAAGCAAATTATTTTAAATAGTAATAACAAATGTTCTCGGTTTTAAACAAATTGCTTATAAAGCCGCAAGTGCAATATATCGTTTAAATATTAATGAGAAAAATTACTGACTATTAATTATGTATGTAAATGTTATTTATGAATTTATTAAGCCGGGCAGCCGTAGTGGTGTAGTGGCACAGAGTCCGATTGTACATACTCGAGGGACGTGAATTCGGTGCCCACGTTGCGGCGTTGAGTTCCGTCATTATGATGTACAGGTTACGTGAGGTTTAAAGCTAATACCGTCATGTAACTACATATGTATACTAACATAAAGCTAGTTTTGTTGAACGCGCTAATATCAAAAACTACTGTTCTTTTATTTTATGTAGCCTATGGGCTATCTTTACCACGTCGGTTACAAATACTTCGGGCGTTTAGAAGGTGTCATGTGTCATTCGTTTGACCACGCCGGCGAATCCGCAAGAAAAATGTAAGTAGAATATAAACAATTAAGATAAGACGCCTTTAATTACTTGGAAGTTAAGCGGAAACCTAGTATCATATTCTGAACATGTTCACGCGGTAAGTTTACGTTCGGGGCTTTTAGGAGTATAAGTCATACTATATAGTAACTAGTGCATTACTTATGCATAGCTACCATTCTATCTAAATCTTACGTGTCCGATTAACTTATGTAGGTAGATATTCATAAACTAATATAGTAACTTAAACACAATCCTCTCAAACGAAAGTGTCATCAAAATCGGACAAGCCGTTTCGGTTATAAGCTCAAAAATACAAAAGACAAGCAAATGTAAATGTTATAAAAATGCATTTAGGTTGGCACAATATAAAAATTATGAGATAGGATACCTATCTTATCATTTCTATCCATAATAAACATTGTTTATATATAGTTACATTATACCACAAAGTTATAAGCAAATTGCCTGATCGTTCTTTAGAATATATAACGACATTTTTCACTTATAATAAAGTGAAAAATGTCGTTATATATTCTAACAGTAACAGTAACTTTAGTATTAAGTCAGCCTGAATTTATAACGCTAGGAAATGTAGGTGATACCCTACTATTATGGACCAAAGCGGATTCAAATCGATTCGAGATTAATGCAGCCTCAGCAACAATTAACTTAATGCCTCCACAATTTGAGGGTAATTGAGGAACAGAAGTGTTGTAACGGGAACGGAGTGTCTTATGACTAAATTCTCTATTATGTGCATACAGTGTGGAACCAAAAATCATGTCTTACCTTATATTCTTCACCTTTGACCATAAAGTGACATTTAGTACCATAATTCTCTGGAACGTGAGTGAATGCTATCACAGTATTCTTTGTAAAGCCTTCGCCGAAAACTCTTAAAGTGAACTTCGTGTTTCTCAGCACACTTGGGATCATTCCTTCAACTAGCTTGGGCTCTTTTTGTGCTTCTTCAACCCTAAGACCAACGATCCTTATTTGCCCAGGAACTATTTCCACAGGATTGGCCTGTGCTTTTTCGACTGGCTGTGCTGATTCAGATGGCGGCGGTATTGCTGTGACATTAGCTTTCTCTTCAGCTGTTGGTGTACTTTCCGTTACTGTTTCTCCAGCCTGACGTTTGATTCTAAGTGATTTTTGACCAGGATTTTGATCTGCGAAGGTCTCAATCATTACATCTTCAATTTGGTCCCCATATTTATTAACAGCTAAGTCCCTGTAGTAATTTTTAACGTCGTCATTTTCTAAATCTGTTATCTCATCGTGTGGTGTTTCTTCAATTTCATTTTCTGATTGCCTGTGAAGATAAACAACTATTAAATATGATTTTTTAAATAATTATTAAGAATATTATTATACAGTATTGATAGCCACTGTCGAGGCGTGGAGTTTAGCCACTCAACCCGCTTTGTCTCGAATGTGTGTTCATAATTATTACTGATCATACGGAAAATTTTAATAAAAAAATATAAAATAAACTAGGACTTAAAACTACGTAATATATTGATTTATCTAAGAAATACTATGAGGCCTAACACCACCACCGCCACCTGACACGCAATACTTCGAAAATTCAGAACGTAGGAAACGGAAAAAGAACAGAGTGTCTCTACACTAGATATGCGTGAAGCTAAAAAATAATCTACGAAATACAAAATGATAGACAAACATACGTTATAGTAAATTACGTGTAATGTTGAATTGTTACACTAACACTTAACCCAGTATGATACACTCGTACCATGCGTATTGATAGTGTAATTGACACAATTTGTATATTGAGTGAGTTATCTCACTTACTATTAATATAACATCACTTTGGTGGCAAAGAGAGACAAGCCACATATTATAAATAAGTCGTCACCCTCCAATTTTTCCCACTCCTGTACAATTTTCGGGAAACTTAATGCTTCTCTATGCTCTACCCACACGCCAATTGTCAATCCTACGTGACAAACTTTCTAAGTCCAGTAGTTTCGTCTGTGCGTTGTCTGACAGTCACTCAGTAACGGAATAGACCATATAGAGCTTCCCCCCGTATGCAGCATACAGCAGGGTATTCAGAGGGAACCTAGTGTTAATACACACTTTGTTCCCATTTAATACTACTCTACCCCATGTTCCGGCGAAATCTCGGGGTATTGCGAACGAGGAAAATGAAAATATTAAATATTTCATTTTCCCGAGTGGGCATCGAACCAACAACCGTCGCGTTTACAGACTCACGAGCTCACAGAGATGCCTTGGCCGTCGGCCGCCTCTTGAGATAATTTCTAAATAGAGGTTAACTAAAAACTTGAGAGTAACTTATATTACAATATTTATTTTAAATCCCTAGCCTCACCCTGAAACCAAGTTGGAGTGATGTCAGCAATATAACATTAATGCCGTTGAAATGGACGCTAGCACGCGATGGCTAGCTTCAATTTTGTTTATTAATCTATGACCTTCCCATCAAATTCAATGAACAGACGACAGGTTTGGGACTACCCTCATTTTCTTTACGGACTACAAATAAAATAAAAAATTATTTTCTAGCCAAAAACTATAACAAAACTAATCTTCTATACTGTAAACTGTTTCACTAAGACCAGTCGTGGCGCAGGGGCACAAAGAGTGAACGTAAACGCGACTGGTCGTAGGTACAATCCCCATTCGAGGAAATGAAATATTAATTTAAATGTTTATTTCCATTTCTTCGCTGTGGTGTCCAGGCAAAGCGCGGCATTCACTTCCACTCAACACGGAATGCCTCCAGAATTCGGTAGAAAGAGGGGACCGCTAAGTTCACTCTCCCTCTCCTGCTGAGTGCGGGATACAACGTGAAGCTGATTTATGTTTTACTGTTATACTGTAAATTATATATCAGTAGAAAAATGAGAATTTATGCATATTTTGAAAATAATTTTATTTAATTTTTATACATATTTTGTAGTCGTAGCGCAGTGCGATAAGTATGGCTATGGGTTCGTTTACACTCGGGAGAATTATTGATCTTATTTATCATATTAATTTCGGCCACTCAACGTGCACCGTCTCAAAAATTAGAACCTGCATGAGGAACGGAGTGCCTTAACACTTGATTTCCTTTTGCCTACCCATCTTTGCGGGAATAAGCGTGACCTTTTAAAAAATGGATAAGCCTAATAATTTATTACCAGGATAATTCCTGATAATTCAGGCTAAGGTGTGGTTCTGATGACGCTTATTATAATAATCTTGTGGCAGCGCAAGTTCTTATTATCTTGGTCATAAAACATTAAAGGTAGTTAAGCACGTCGGTAGGTATCTTGCATCAATACGCATATGTTTGATCAGATCGTAGTGCTATTTTAATTTCTTTTCCATTTTTAAATGCAGCGTTGAGTTCCGCTTAGACCACACAATGTCTCAGTGTCAAAAATCCGGTCAGTAATCGTAGAGTAAATTGGGAATAGAACACACGACCATCACGATTAACACGCTGTCGCACTGCGCCGTGACGATTATATTTACCAAAGTAACCCTATCTGTCTGTAGCTTAATGGTCAACTCGTTAAGCCTATTTTAATACACACTTATTACGGATAAGCGTTGGAAGGCCATATTCAATTTCATATAAGAATTCGACGCAGGCGTGGCGTAGAGCACAAGCAAGCGACTGTACGCGACGGTTGTGGGTTCGATTTCTACTCGGGAAAATTAAATATTTAAGATTTTCATTTCTTCCCTCCTGTAACGAAGTAAAGCGCGTCGTTGAGTTCCGCCACTCAATAAATAATGCTAAAAAGAATTCGGCTTAAAATGGAAAACGGAGATGTCTTAATAGGATCAGAGTGATTTAACATAAGGTTCCTTGCTTTGTACGGAATAAAGCGTAAAGATGAAAAGAAAATCCAATGGGACTTTTCCACTTAACATCAGTTCAATTTAGATTGAATTCAATTTCAAATTACAATTTAGATAGATTGTGATGACGGAACCTAACGCCACATTCTATCAATTTTGTTCAATCGATTACGTCCAAGCTCGTCGAGACAGCATCAAAATCTTAGAATTTTTCTTGCGAAATTTGCCAATCCCATCTGTTCGACGAACACGCCGCGTCTACTTGGGTCGCCGCCAGCGCTATGACGTCATACTGTATTTTAAGAGTCACGCATAATATGAATTATATTACAGTTTGCACGCTGTACTTTCACTTTTGCACGTCACTATTGCCAGTGCCAGAAAGTGGGTGTATATTTTTTTCATTAATTGCTTAATAGGCCTTTTATGCCCAACGATGATTTGTCTAACTGCTAATATAGGTATGTATAGTTAAGATAAGAATTCGTCAAAATTGCTATTTTTGAGTATTAGGTGGAGAGAATCTAAGAAGTCAGTAAACGATATATCGACATAGCAGGCAGCAGGCATCGCGTGAGTTAAGTGTATAGTATTCAATCTCCCGAGTAGGAATCGAACCTGACGTCGAATCAGACGTAGTGAACTTGAAGCGCTACGACCGAGGTATAGCTGTTGACGTAGGTCAATAGCTACGTATATCGTAAACAGAATGCCAAACTTGAATTAGGTCATTTAAATATAACACATTAAATTATTTATATTACAAAATAATTATAATAGTAAGGTCGTCGTGGCAGTGGGACGACTAGGATTTGAACACCACTCGAGTTAATGAATTACGAACGAACGAACTAATTTCGCCCAAAAAATTGAGGCGCAGGGAAACAAACGACTTTAAGCCCGACGGTTGTGGGTTCAATCCCACTCATGGGAATGAAATATTCGATAGTTTCATCTTCTTGCAGTAGTAACGACACAAAGCGCTGCGTTGAGTTCCGCCACTCAACACGCAATAACCCGAGAATTCGTTGGAACATGTGGAACGGAGTGTCTTAACACAAGGTTTCCGTGATCCCTCTGCCTACTCTATAAAAAGAGCAAGCTATAAAGAAGAGCGTTCAAGTTGATGACAGTGGAAGAAGCGAAAAAAGTAAGCCGGGAATGTAGTGATCAAATAATACTGTTTTACCTACAAAGTTAAATGAGAATTTCTATGTTGTTTATTCCTACTTACTACATATACAATTGGATTGAATGTTAGTGGAAGTCTAAATAGCATTTTCTATAAAACTTATAATTATATTATATTCTATAAAACTTATAATTATATTTTTAAAATACGTATAATTAAATATTTAAAAATTGTAGAGCTCGAACCCGCGTCTCTAAAAAAACGTAGAAAACCTCTGACCACAAAGCAGTTTGCAAAATATATGGCTTGGACGATTTCTATTATACATATCTTTCATTACTACGGAATAATATTTTAAAAATGTAAAAAAAAAACAATTAAAAGTGTTATTTTTAAATCTTATCAGAGATATTGTAACGTATTAATAAGACATAATATATCAACAGGTAAAAGACGGTACAATATTCTAAGCATGAATTACTTATATCTTTATTTTTTAACATAAGTTAAGTACCTATTCTTAAAAATGATAACAAAACAAACAAAAAGTTATCCCAAAGTTTTTACTGGAAAATATATATAATAGTAGATAAATAAATATATCTCAGATAGGCAGAATGAGTTGAAGCATTAGCCATAATATAATTAGACCATAAAAAATAGACACATCCCAGCAGACGGTGTTTATGGCGGACGTAAAGCTAAGATGGCGGCGAGCGAGGCGCGAAATTACACTATAACTTTTTATTTCCATTTAGTATAATGGCCGTTTAATTTGTTAGCGTCATTCGGATATTTAGGTCATATTAATGAAGTTCTTGCTGCAACATGATACATTTATGATCAAAGTATTTTTTATCAGCGTCATGGTCTTCCCCAAAAACAGTACCCTGTTAGACAAAGAGAACTGTGTGTTAAGACAGTTCGTTCCTCATTTTCCGCGTGAATTTGGGATATTGCTTGATGATGGATAACGGAATTTAACCCCGCGCCACATGTTATTCACTAAAACAGGGAAATGAACGATGAAACGAACGTATTCATTTAATGAATACCTTCGTTTCAATCATTTTCCCGAGTGGTGTTCTTTCTAGATTTTTCTTTTATTAAACTTTATTGTCATTTAACATATATAAAATCATTGTCCCTAATATGATAGAAACCACAACCATCGCGTGTACACTGATGCGCCACCTAAGGCAAAGCCTCTAAAGCAAAATTAATAATTTAATTAAAATTAAGAAGCTACTACAATAAAATTTCAAGTAGGTATAATTATTTAGGCGTTCATTTCTCCAGGCCTGGCGACTATCCAATACTGAAGTAAGGACATATCATACCGAACAAAAATAAACATAAACTGAAAAATTCTCAATGCTTGCCAAAATATTTCAATTTTAAATTTTTTTAATAACAATTTAACTTTAAGCTTCACACCGCATATAACAGGAAAGATAGAGGGAACCTAGTGTCACAATACTCCGTTCTCCTTTGAAGACATTAGGATCTGAAGGTTGTATACTGCCAGAAAAGGACGGGAGCACTAAAAATAATTCATTCCCCCAAATGAGATGTTCCCCTGATCAATTACATCACAACCACCATATTGTCATTATGACTAAGTACAGTTGGGACGAGTTTTACCGAATTAAAATGTCATTCTAATATTTGCTATTTTTTTTCATAGATTATAATTTATGAATTAAACGGCAGCTTAGAGCGGTTTATAAGTACAGGACATAAGATTATTAAAATAACACCTCAGGATAGCTCTCAAGATCGACCTCACAGATGAGAGCGGTTTATAAAAACGGTCGTTAAATATCTCTAAATAAATAATGTATCTTGATACATGTTGAGCAAACCGTTTCGGCCTAGGGCAAACTAGTTTTGCCTGATATCGAGTTTGGCAAGTAACATCTACATATATGTAGTTATAATTATATGGTTCAAATAAGGGTTACGACAGTTTTGATGAACAAATATATGTATAACTAAGACCTAGCACCCATCTAATATGAGTTAAAGCTTTTGGAGATAAGAGTCTATATGGTGGAACGCGGCCATTTGACAAGGAGTAAAACTTAGTCTACGTACTTATGTTCCTAAATATTGAGATGATGACTAAAATAACAGTTATTTATACATAATATAAACCAACAGTTACAATATTTACCTCCACCGGTAATCAAACCAGCTGACTTCCAGAAATTCTCCTATCGCTCAGTTTGGTCAGCACTAATTGATGAACAAACAGAATAATCTACCAAATAAGTCTCAATTATACTCCACATGTCAAATCTTGGCCATTATCACTCCCAATGTGTGTCGAAAAATATACTTCACTACAATCAAAATAGATATTATTATTGTATGCATATATTCAAATATGACGTTATCATCACCAAGTTAGGAAGGGTATGTTTGTACAAGCGGTAGTTATATATGTTATACATGGTCGCAAAATCTTTAAAATGGGAGGAAATCAAAGAACGGAGTGTATTCACACTAAATTTTCTCTGCCTACCCTGCTAAATACAGAAAATATTTATAATATTAGTAAAGATACAATGGTTGTAGTATGATTTTCGTATATATTAATTGTAACTACTTAGACTGCGAGGATAACTGATGATTTGGCATTTTTAAAACTTGTCTAAACAAAAATCCTTATAGTCAAATCCTGCTATAATAATATATTTTAAAGTTTGTGTGGTTGTATGTTTGTTCCACTTTCATGCAAAAACTACGGGACATAAGCAAAAATAACATATTCTTTGTATAGTTTCAAGCGTAAGTCGCTGTTTAAGATTCGTATCACACACGATGTCAAGGAAAATGCCGTGGGAAATCCACCTAGGACTTTTAACTGTGCAAAACAATTATTTCGCAGTTTTTTATTATTTTCAACTGATGCCGTTGTGGCACAACATCTGAATGTAACATGATAGTTTCGGGTTCTATTCCCGTTCGGGGGAAAGTTGACGATGACAAATTGGGCGGACGGCAGGGAACAGATTGTCTTGACAGCACAGTAAGACGCTTGTGTAGACCATATACTCTATAATATATATTCCAGGTTGTAGTTCAAATATACATATTTTTGGTATATGAAAGACCCAAGGTTACACAGAGATTAATAATATATTTTTTAATTTAGTGTTTACCAATAATAATATATGCCGTGTCTTACTTATCTGTTGTTACTGATGTTCAAGGTATGGTATGGCAACATTAATCTATGATAGGCAGTCATGTATTTAAAAAAAATTGTATAAAAGGCAATAATTATTTTTTTTAAACCAATTAACATTATTGGATTGGAGCAGTGTGTTCAATGCTACAAATAAATTTTAAACTAATTCTTCATATAGGTACAAAAATTAAACCTGAGAGAGCTGAATATCCAGACAATGTATAGAACCTTGTCAAACTAAACAATCGGAACATTTGCAGCAAACAACAAACGTTTACGACTGAGCGTTCAATGTGACGTAGTTCTAAATATATCCATTGACACATTTTGCTGAACCGATATGGGTAGGCGGAAAAAACTCAAAACGACTTTGAAATAAGAAATATTTGCATCGCCTGTTATTTAATACTAATTTTTACTTTTGGGAGGTTAAGGAAGGAAACACATTATAGTGCCAGTTTCGGTTCACATTCTGGTCCGATCTCAGTTTGTTACAAATATTTGAGAGAGAGAGATGACAGAAACTAAGAATCTCGTCCGTGGCCAGCACTATAGTGTGAATTCTCCCTAAAGAAATGTATTCTTTATTTCAAATACTTATAATATATAAAGTAAACAACACCTTAGACAGTACATTCATAGCCTGTTAGAACGTGAGGTGTAAAACGACGCTAACTCAAAATCAAAAGTTCCACCAACAAGCGAAGCCAAGGGAATATCTAGTATAGTACATAAAACTATACGGCCAAGCGTTATTAAGGATTTACTAATTCTTTTTTTTTTTATTTCTTTACCTTTCGCGTCTAGACGTGATGAATGCGTATTTAATATTAGCACAAACGAGACTCGAATCTATAATAAACGTTAAGGTGTCATACAGCGGTATCATTTTTTTTTGTTATGGATGGTCAAATGGAAATAATTAGGTGGTTTGTATGACACATGACAGATTCTAAATGGGAGAGGAAGACACATTCTAAGTGGATATTTGAACAAATTACAACTACATATTGACCATTTTGTTTTGATGGCCATATTGAATTTACAATGTCACAGATTATACATAATAGTAAATAGATAGATAAAATTCTTTATTGCATACACAATAGTACTTAACTCAAAATATATTTTTCGTTTAAATAAAAACCTAGTCGAGGTCTTGGGTCCACCGAATTATTGACGCACGCACGCCGCACTGTGCGTCATTATTACCAGAACGAGGAAAATTTAAATATTTAATTTCCTCGAGTGGACATCGAACCCATAACCTGTTTACAGTGGCACACTTGTGCGCCTGCGCCACGACTAAACTTAAATCTATTATTGAAATATTAATAATACTAGCATACACACGCGATGATGCGATAACAACCAGACCTGGATAATTCATAAATATTTAGGAGTTTCAGGTTAAAATATTCTCAGCCAACCAAAATATAATAATAACTTATTTATTATTTTTCTCAAGTAAAGTTATTTCGATCGTTTCCGTTACCGTCTCACAGTGGCCCAGTGGAAAGTTTACATGTATCCGAATTAACACAACGGCAGAGGATTCAAAATTTAATCGAGAACATTTTTCAGTCAAATATTTTAATATTAATTTATTATTTTAATTCAAAATAAATGAATGACGCGTTCTTTTTATGAATGTTAAATAATTTATCAGCAGTTCACTAAAGTGACCGGTGCCTCAGACCTAAGGAAACCAGCACATCAATTCTTTTCCCCAGTGACGAGGCAACGCACAGCGCTGTGTTCCACCAGCACGCAGATGAGATGCGAGGGAACGGAAGTGTTTTAATGAGAACGGAGTGACGGACGCACATTTTACTTTAGTATGCGTATATAGTTTACATGTAGCTGTAGGCTGCAGCCCATGATGTTGGCAGCTAACCAGACGCTTCGCCAGACGCTACTCGAATTAGGCTATGATAATTGTGTACAGTACAGTGCGCCCGATGTGTCGTGGCCGTCGTGAAGTTAGCTGTAGATGGCGCCCACGACTAGTCGTCTGTACTGTACGATAACAATTTGGGGCGAAGCATTTTATGTTAAAAAGTATGTAGATTGGGCCTGTAGAGGGCAATTGAAGCCACTTCTAGGTTTCACTAATAAATTGGTATTGTGCAATATTTATTTATGCTTCTAGCAGTATTCCATAGGTTCCATCCATCAGCCTTTCAAGGTCCACTGCTGGACATAGGCCTCCCCCAATGCTCGCCACTCCGTCCGGTCCTGCGCCCTTTGAATCCAGCGGGTTCCCGCTGTCTTCTTAAGGTCGTCGGTCCACCTGGTTGGAGGGCGGCCTGTTATTCCATAGGTTACTTCTACTTAATCAGTCATTCGAAGATGCACATAAAAGCTACTAAATAATAAATATAAGCTAGTAGGGTGTGAATTAGAGCGTGGTATATTTATATAACAGACATTGGTAGTCGCCATTTTGATAAAATATGACTCGCATGTTGCAGATAAGGAATTTGTTTATATCCCTCATTTAATTATATATTTTTTTTATTTTCACACAGTAGTATTTATATTTAATAATAATATTTTTATAAGGTAAAACGGGAACGATCTCCCGTTTTACCCAAACGGCACGTCGTCTCTGTCCGTTTGTCTCTCTGGCTGTATCTCTTGAACCATGACAGTTTAAAAAAACAATAAAATAAACGTAATTTTTTGCCAATAATGGCATCCTTCGTACGCGGGTTTGACTCGCAGTTGGCCGGTTTTTTATTTATTGCAGGAGACACAACGAAAGTTATTAAATAATATTTCCGTATACCTACATATTTTACTAATTTTTACAAATTTGACATAGCTACAACAAATGAGCAGTATAAAAATCACTCTAAAAATTTTTTATACAGTAAATAGAGAAAATGCTGGAGAAAGCTAGAGAGAAAAGGTATATGCTGAACCGATATTAATAAAATTTTAAAAATCACGATCATATACTTTTAGTACTTACTAATTTGTGGACAAACAAGTAATTACGAAATTTTAAGTACATGATTGAAAGCCTAAATAGATCATCGTGCTCAAATATTAACCATTTTCAATAATATCACGTACATATATGGGTACATACATATCAAATCAATGACCTTTTTCTTTGAAGTCGGTTAAAAATTACGAAACCACAGCCTCCTAATTTAACGAAATAACTCACGACTATCAAAACACATGACTTACAGTATGATTAATAGTTCATTTATATTATGTTGAATAACAAAAAAAATATATTCAATATCTTTGTTATTAACCAGGCAAAGTGCGACGTTGAGTTCCGACACTCAAGACGCAATATGTCCAGGATTCGGCAAAGGGTGGGAAACAGGAGTGTCTAAACGTGGGGTTGCCAGAGTTATATGTGAGATACAGCCTGTTTTTTTATTATTTTGCAATAAAAAACAACATTTAAAATAATAAGTTTTATCAAAACAAAACATAACTTGATAGTTACATTATAAAATTATATTTGTATGCACAAATAAAGTACTTAAAGAGTTCACAAATAATGGTATACATATGTACATTGTATATAAGTGTGTGTAAGTTCGATTCCCAATCTCCCTACTATTTGTATATACCGCCTACATCAGGGTCGGCAGAGAGAATTTAGTATTAAGACACTTCGTCCTCATTCAGACACTTCCGTTAACCACTTTCCGCCAAAACATGGAAGCATTACATGTTGAATGGCGGAAATCAACGCTGTGCTTTGCCTCGTTCGTCACGAGAGCGAAGAAACGAAAATATTAAAATAACACCTTACACCTTTGTGCCACTGCACCACGACGGCCTAGGTACAAGGCTTCATAGAATTTGGTTATGTCAAAAGGGGTTTTGGGTTTGGGTTGTTGGGTGGAGGAACGGTCGGGTGAGGTAGGAGGGAAAAATGATGTCTATGGAGAAATATAAAAATAATTTTAAATAGTTATCGACGACGGAACGCGACGTTATTTAACACGACGTCTGACTGTAAACGCTATGGCTGTGGGTTCCCTTCCCACTTGAGGGAACGAGTTATTATCGTTTAGTAGGTGTGAGAAAACAAAGCGCAGTTGAGTTCTGCCACTGAACAAATAAATCTCAAAAATTAGAGTAAGAGAGGACGGAGTGTCTTAACACTAGGTTCCCTCTAGCTACTCTCCAATACATGGAATAACAGATATAGCGTAAAGCTAATAGTGATAAATAATATAAAATATACAGATACATAATTAAGAACTAAGTGTTATAATTAAATAAACTTATTTAATTACATGCAAGCGAAATCAACAGGCGGACAACAACTCACCGCTGAGTGGCGATGACGTCACCTTCCAAATGGTAATCCAGCGGGAACCATTCTTTACCCGTCCCACCACATAAATACAAGTTCGCCGTTCTATCAACAACAATTTCTACATCTTCACCTATAAAATTAGATTGTAAATGATCTAAATGACACACGCCCGGTACAGGAGTCAACGACCACCGATCAAAATCGCCGTCAACATTCAAAAAGTAAACACATTTATTTACATCACAATTTCCCTTCAACACATTAATAGAAAACAATGGCGTTGATGATATAGAAGTTAGGTATAATAAAAGAATTATACCGCTAGTCCGTAAACCGCGCACACGTGCCATTGCTGTTAGTTGCCGCGACTGTTTGTGAATGTATTCTGATTTCTGATTACTGACTACGGCTCGGATAGTGACGCCCGCCTGTCAGTTCCCAGTGTTGCCAGATGAACATTGTTTTTGTTTTTTAGGCAAAGGATTTAATTTAAAATATTTATGTGATTATTTATTTATGATTTATATGATTTATTTATGATTCCATTATTATATTATTAGATTCCGATCGTGGCGCAAGGGCATAATGTGTCAAGTTGTAGGCGACAGGTTGTGGGTTTGATTCCCTTAATTTTTCCCTTAAGGAAATGTACGGGGTTTAGTTCCGCCACTTAGCACGCAATGCCTCCAGAATATAGTGGAAAATGGACAACAGAGTGTCTTACCACTAGTGGGATACAGCGTGACGCTAAAAAGTATTTAATAATGATTATATAAAAAAATATTTGTGTAGATATTGATACATTGCCTTTATATATTTTTTTGTATTCTGTAATATACATATTGCTTAATGTATCAAAGTTTATCACGTTTTAATGTAATAATATGTTTTAAGGTTATAAATATGGAATCATTTCATTATTAAATATGCTTATTAAATTAATTTAAGTATATTTACATCACCGTCAACATCTTCGTCCAATCTTTTCAATTTTTGGACAATATTTGACAATAATTTTGGCCACTGTAAAATAAAAAATGAGATATGTCACTATTCTAGAAAGAATTTCGTTAGTGTAAACAGAAGTTAATTCAATAAGATTAGAGAATGATAAGATTCTTATATAAATTAAAATAACAATTAACATATATGTATTCCCCAAAAAAAGTGAAATATTTAAATTGCAACACTAAGTTAATTAAGTTAGGGATGCACTTAATGTATTCTATTGATTATCGATATCGATTATTAATAAAAAATAGTTAAATTTAACGTTATATAAAATAAATATTATAATTTATAATACCTACCTTCACGTGCTTACATAAACATTATTTATCATATTTGCAACATAAACCAGACAAGGACGAATACAGATAAGATTTGATAAAGATAATAATCGTTTTAGTAGTTAAAGGGATTATATAACTCTAAATATATACATTTAAAATATTATCATTATAATTACGTTTATATTATCTAGTTATCTTCGTAAGTAGGTAGTATATATGTTTTTTAATCTAAATGTTGTTTTTAATGAGGCCAGGCTTGGCACAAGACCACAAGCATGTCACTATAAGCACGACAGCTTGTGGGTTAGATTCTCACTCGAGGAAATTAAATATTCTAATTTTCTTGCCATGGTAACGATTCAAAGCACAGCGTTGAGTTGGTTATGTATACAAAACCGAAATTATTAGATTTAGAAAGTTGAAAGCCGTTAAGTTTGCATGTAGGTATGTTGAGGGAGTGTAGAAGAACACTAAAAGATAATTTTCAACGGCAAAGTAGTATATCTACTTACAAAGAATATGAACATTTTACAAATACTCAAGTCCCATTAAGACACCTCCGTTCCCCACTTTCTGCCAAATTCTGGAGGCAATACTTCTTGAGTTGCCTTGTAACAAGAGCGATTAAATGAAAATATATTTATTTTCCTCGAATGGGACTTGTATTTCATAAATAAATAAAAATGTACATAATCCGTTTCATATATTTCAGTATTTCTTAAATACTTTACTAGACTTTGGAAAATTAACCTATTTATATGATTTAAGTACATCAATCAGACTATTATATACTATTATCATTTTTATTAGCTGTTTAAGCAATTTGCAGCTTATATATAATGTACTATCAAATTAATGATAATTAATTAATTATTTTTAAATATAAAGACTTTCCTTATTATTTTAAAAATCATGATGATACGCTCAATGTATGCACATGACTAGCACTATCTATTAGGACGGAAGTCGTAAGTTGTATTCGCGCGTGGGGTAACTGTTTGTTTATGCTTTGTAAGTGTTTTGACGTTAGATGGACCATTAGTACGTAATGGCAATAACGGTACACTGGATATCACGAATTTGATCCTTTATGAAACTTGCATGATTAACGGTTCTACACTTTTGTGCTTTTGGACTCTAGTAGACCTAGTAAATGGAGGGAAACTAGTGTTTAAACACGCTTTTCTCCACTTTCCGTCCAGATTACGAGACATTGTGTTTGTTCCAATATTTAAAACTTAAATAGTTTTCTTTTTACTAAACAGAGGTAATCGGTGTAGGCGTTGCATTTAAATGTTTTGTTACAGTCCAGTCATATGAAACAAATATCCAGGTGGGTTTTGTGGGACTCATGGACCGGCAGGTGTAGACCGTGCTTGCTAGGCACGTCTTAAAGTCAAAGTAAGTGCAGGTCACCCTCAATGGCCTGCTCAGAAAAGCGTGCGGGAGCAACCTGCGCGCGCCTACTACGGGCAGGTGAGTGTGCATAAACTTCTCCAAGCTGACCACCCTCTGGGCGATTAGGACGGAAGTCGGCGATCCGTTGTGCCGCCCTCCGTTGACCCGGTCACTTAAGGTGGATGGCGAGTTCAACAAAAACCTCGCTCACCCATTCTCCCGCCTCCTTCTCGAGTACCAATGCCTCGCAGAAGGAGTAGACCGTGGCCTTGCCTTGACAATGGCCGGCAGAGAAAAGAAACGAACCGCCCTAGAATTTTTCATTTTTTGAATTGAAAAAATAATTAAATTAACAAATAAACACGCAACACATCATATCATGTAAATTTCGCGGCACATTGTCATTAAATCAAATAGCCACAGGACGTCCGTGCCAATTCATAAAACATAATGTCTAGTATTATATTTTAAGTTAACAAGGTATACCTAATGTAATATTATTTGGTATGAAAATATTCAAAAGAAAACAATAGTTTAACAGCGTTCACGTGTAAAATTTATCAGTATGATAAAGATAATAATAGTCAATCAGTTCATATACGTTATGACACATTGACATCGTCAATGAAGCACTGATTTTTCGATAATTTCGATTTAAAAGTGATAAGTGAAAACTAAATATGTTATGCAACTTGTTTTTCTCTACTATCATGGTGACTTTTTAAATAATCGCTATGTGGATGGTAGTAATGGTTTACTAAATACGTCTACCTGCGAAGTTTCAAATTTGTAATCCTAAAATATTCAGAATAATATGTTTGTTGTTTATACATTTACCAGAGTCGGTGGGCCATGCCCATCCCATAATAGTCTGGAACCAGCCTTTACACAGACACATCAGTTTAAAGCTTAAGTCTCCTGAAAAATATTTCCAGATACGTTCATGACTAACTAATAAATGAGAGAGACAGTTATTTAATTTGTATGTTCGATATGTTCACATTAGGTATATATGTGATATTTTCGACTTAAAAATTAATTATTTTCAAGTAAAATAATAATTTCACAACTAATTTTGCTAAAAATCTAAATATTTTCAAATCAAAAAAATATACCTTAAATAAAATATAACCTTATTGCTACGACTTCGGTGCTAGTTGGAAAAAAGCTCGAATTTCCTTATGATGAATATTTAAATTAATAATAAAGATACAATTCAATTGACGTAAAGAGGCTTAAATTGATAAAAATCTAAACACCAAAGAAAACTGCGTATTCGTAATATATTTTTGTCAGATTAGATATAAATCTGAAAAATTTAAAGGTATTTCCTGTTATCAACTTCAATAAAGTGCAATTTGCTCCTTGGTCGTCTTTATAAGATTTTGTTAGCAGTACCGGTTTCATTAAGATATTTCTTGTCAAAAATGGTAAATACTTAGTTCGCGTAGAGATGCGTAACAACCATCCAAGCGACTAAAAATGTGAAGTACCAACAAAGTCTAAATTATTTATTTAAGACTTGGGAAACATAAGACCCTTTGTCTCAAACTAAGTTGGATCGTGTCCCTTTTGGTAGAATTCCATTTAAACAATTATTATTGCCTTTATTGTTGGTGGTTGAGTGAAAAGGCAATTCTTCATAATATAATATTTATATAAAAAGTTCAGATGTACGTTACATGATCTTCCATCATTTGTTACATAAGGATAGCGACTGCGACACAATAAGAAAGGTATACATGTTAAACCAATAAACACAATTGAAGTCTTTGAACTGCCACATCAATATAAAAAACAGATGTTATTTTGTTAGTTTTAAGCATTATATGTATGCATTTCGCTGGATGCCGCACGCAGCAGGGTAGGCAAAGGGAACCCAGTGTTAACACATTCTATTCTCCACTTTCCGCCGTATTCTGGAAGTATTGCGTGTTGAATGGCAGAAGTCAACGCTGCGCTTTTGCCTCGACCCCAGAGCGAAGAAATGGAAATATAAATTTAAATAAATATTTCATCTCTTTAAATGGGGATCGAACCTACAGGCAGTCGGTTTTACAGTCACACTTTGTGCCCTGGCACCACGACTGGCCACAAAACAGAAAAAAAATAGTTTTTTTACCTTTTCACTGTATCCCGCACTAAGCAGGGTATGGATTCTAGTGTTAAAATATTATATTACCATTGAGACATTTCCATTCTCATCTTTTCACCGTTCTTTCTCGAAGCATTACGTATTAAGTGGCGGAACATAACGCCGCTCTTTGCGTCTTTATCAGAGTGAGAAAATAAACATATTAATTTTTTTTTTTTGCGCCACTACGGCCTCACGCATAAAGTTTCTTTAAAATTATAGATATAAAGAAAAAACTAATATGACAAAATTATTATTTACTTTACTTTTAGACCTAATATAAATACCAATATGAGGGATAAGATTAAAATAAATTATACTTTTTACTATCGATAAAAAATCATTGCATCCCTAATAAAACGACAATGTTTCAAATTACTTAATAGCTATATATATAAAACTAAGATAAAAATAATATTTTATGATATAAAAGTATGATAATCAGTTCTATCTCTATCACCGTGGTGGTCGACGAGGTACAGAGGCGCAGCGTCTTACTGTAAATGTGTCAGTTGTAGATTCGATTCCCACTCAGTACACAAGTACAAGTACAGTACAGTTTACAAGTTGCGGCCGCCCTTAGGTACAGATTTGATTCTAGGATTTTTCTTACTTTTAATTATTATATTCGAATGAAAAATGTCTAAAAATCTATCTTCATTCAAATGACTTACTTTCTATTCCTCACCCTGATAACTAGACAAATTACTACGTTGATTTACCAAGTTGTCTCGAATTTTGGGCGAAAAATATAGTGCGGTTGATCTCACAGATCTATAATTTTAATCTAATATAGGTTAGGTATTTATAGATTTGAGACCAGTAGTAGCCCAGGGGTACAGGCATGCTACAGCTTGTGGGTTCGATTCTCACTCGGAAAAATGAAACATTTAATATTTTTATTTCCACACTAACAACCGTGAGTTCCGCCACTTAGCACGCAATGTTATAATGTCTTAATGTCAAACAGTGTCTTAACTCTAGGTTTCCAAGTACCCACAGTCATATTGGAATTTATACATATACATACTCATTATTATATAGATGAAAAATCAAATAAAATACACATTACAAAAACAGAATTTCCTTTATATCATATCATACAATAAAATAAAATCATAATTAAGGTATATTAGCGAGGTAGTCCTTCACATGCGCGGGGTCGAGTCTCCGGAAACCACTCGGGTCACAGATGCCCACCTCTATATTGTCTGCTGTCATTTGACCTTCGAAGCCCTCTTTGAGTGTTAGTATCGCTGTGTGCACTGCATCATCCAGCTCCAGTTCTTCTGTATATCTGGAAAATTAAAATAATTAATCTTCACATTTATATTATAATATAAGATTAAGAAGTTTGTTAGTATGAATGCAATAATCTCAGGAATTGTTTGAATTGAATTATTAATTTGGTTTTACAATTTGATAACATTGAGAACTTCATACAAAATATGGCAGAAACTTAGCATTTCAGCTGTGTCTTTTGATAGCATTGAGAAGTTTGGTTATTTATATGCTACAAGAAACTGAGAAAAAGGATTTTGACGAACAGAAAGACAATAAAGTCTTGCAAGGAAGGATTCAAGTTATGGAACACTAAAAATCAATAAAAAATCCTATTATAAAACAAAATAATAATACCTTTTCTCCAAGAAAGTCTTGCCATTATTAAAGTTCTTTCCCATGGCTGTGGCCTTCCATGCAAAGTAGGCTCCCGAGGGGTCACATTGAAACAGGTAGGGCCGGTCTCCATCCCACCCACAGATGAGCAATGAAACACCAAATGGACGGACACCACTGGAATGGGTATATTTTTTACATTATGACATTTTTAGATTATGATGGTGAATCTAATATTTATTAAAAGAAGATAATTTATAGAGACAAAATATAAAAACTAAGAAAAATAACAATCAACTTCCTAAAATAAAAAAATGTAATGATTTGTGAAAATTATTAACAAAAATAGTGAACTAACTATACATATAATAAAAATGTAACTGATCACTGCCTGTACTAATTGTAAATGTTTATTTGGGACATTTAGCATATAAATAAATAAAAGCCTTTTATTTTTTGCATTATAATGGCTTGAGCTATTTGCGGCCAGCAGGGGCCAGTGAGTTTGAGTATTTCAACTTTCCATCTCGTATAAGGTCTGCGTCTGAGGCGCCTGCCCTGTGAGCCCTTCCATCTGGTTGCCCTGCCGGTCCACCTTTCATCCATTAGCCTCTCTACGTGCCCTGCCCCCCTCCACTTTAGTTTTTTCACAAAGCTTAAAGCATTGTTAGCTTTGGTGATTTGTCTAGTTTTAGTGCAATTTTTTTGGAACTTCTTGATTTTTAGCATGCTTCATTCTATTTAGTTATTTTGTTTTTTACTAGTATTATATTTCCAAGTTTGACACGCATAGGTAAGGCTTGGTAGGAGGCATGAAGTCCATATTTTTGTTTTGATATTTATTAGCATGTTACTTTTAAATATTTTTCTTAAGGACCAGTACTTATCCCAAGTATTTTGTACTCTTTGTTCAACTTCTAGTGCTTTTGCGCCTTATTTCGCACAAGCCATTTATGTCGTATTTAATTCCTTGTATTGCTTCATTTAGTTCAATTAATTGCTTGTGAGTAGATAAAGTTCTTACATTATAAGTTATTATATATATCTTAAGTTTTATTTCATATGGAGGGATTTGTAATACTGGTGTTGATGTACTTTCATGTATTTTTGGCAACAAGACCAAAAACAATGACTTTTTTAAAATTTTGTCTGTGCGTTTCTGCACACTATTTTCAAAAAGTTTAACTGATTAAAATGCAGTTTTCACTAATGATTTTAAAATTCATTGTTTGTTTTATTTCCATCAAACTAAATAAAAATTCTGTCAATTAACTTTTCCATGCATATTAATAAGTTGTAATTAAGAATAGCTCGATATAAAATTATAAAACAGTTTTCTCACCCAGATTGAGTGTACTCTTGCATCACCGTGGCCACTCTCTGAACTAATTGAGCCGTAGGTATGGGCTCTTTGTACATCAAGTAGTACTGTTGTGCCATTTTCCTAGCCTGGGTCACAAGGAGACGGTAGTCTGGACCCATGCCAGAGTATACCATGCCTGGAATAAACATAATATGAAAATATAACTAGCAGTCTCTTACTTATGAAAGCTGGTTAAAGTTAAAAGATATTTAAAAATCTTAAAATATTTTATTAAAATCCAGGTGTTTGTGTGTAAGCAAGTGGAATACTATCTTTAACATGTGGAGGAAAATTTAAAAATATAATGTACAATATAATTCAAAATATTATTTTTGCAATTTACAAATATCAATATAAGATATTTTTACTGATATCTTTGACTTTGATTTTTTTAAATAACTGGCACTTAGAATTTATACTGCTTTGTTTCTTAATTACATTAATTTAATAAAACATCATGTCATACTTAAACTTACCGATATGGCCAGTGATCATCTCCACTTTATTGACACTGTGTTCATCATAAAGAATGCTCTTGTGCTTATTTTCAGTTGCAATTACAACACCATTAGATGCTGGAAACGGGAAATAGTTTATTTATTTATTTTTCCTTCAAATAATAATCCATTTATTCAGTATTTTTTAAACTAATATATAGATAAAACAATGAGTAAGCAAAAGTAACCTGTAAATCGGAAACCGACCTTTAATTCCCACGGAGGTGCCCCCAGCAGCTACTGCAGCTAAGGCATATTCAATTTGCACCAATTTACCTGACGGGCTGAAAATAATAAGTAAATTATTAATTTTTAACATTATAAAACACTTATACTTGTAAATTTCTAACACCGGTTATTTAAAGTAAATACAAAAAGAAAAAGGACTAAAAGAAATCGTAGTTTGTTAAACCATTTAAAACTATTATTTAATGCTAATTATGTATAAATAAATAATAAAATTCACCTAAAAGTTGTAAGAGAAAAACTATAGCGTTCAGACGCCATGATTACAAAGCAAATTGTCAAAAAGTCAAAAACATAAATTAATCAAATTCACTCTTAAATGTTACCAGCTGCGATTGTCATTTTCTTTTCGTTTAGTAATAGTTTCAATTATGTCATTTATACATTTTCTATACCGTACGGTAGTTTATTTTGAAAGTCGTGATAATGTAATATCATTACATTATATATATTTTTTTTACCATTTTACAACAAAAGTAGTAGTAAAAGTAGTATCTATTCGTAACTGCGTCACACATTATAAAGTACGGACAAACATCGTGAAACAAAAAAATCCTACGTTTAAACTGTTGACGTATGTTATTTATTTTTTTAAGATATGGGTTTGAAATACTTTTCCCTATATGGAAAAAAAGTAAAAGGAGCGCCCGCACAACGGTACCCGCCGATGTTTGAAACGTGAAATTTGGACAGATGTTTATTTGCATAATGTGGACACATTGCATAATGTGAAAAATTTTAACCCTAAAATGATGAAATATTATAGTATGGAAAAATATTTAAATTACCACCAATTTGTATAAAAAATTAAATTCAGACTCTTAAAAATATTTCATTGAACGCCTTTTTCGTGGTTCACCCGCTAAACTGAAAAAGAAAATATTACCTACGGTACCGTATAGTATTTTGTAATGAAAGTTGATCCATTAGCTAAAACGTAAGATGCCATACAATAAAAAATAAAATGTCAATTGGTCCAAAAATGGGCCAATACCAGTCGAAAGAATTCGTTCAATATTTCAAGTTTTGAAGGCACTATAAATTATATGCGCTATTTTTAATTGTATTCTCTATTTTAGAAGACGTGCAACTACATATATTGAGTAATTCCTATTAAAATGTCGAATTTTCGCGGTACTTCGCCTTTATCAGAAGCAATGTCGGATACATTAGAAAGAAATCGTGGAGAAAAGGCTCAGCTAACCAAAACGCCTTCGCACAGTCAAATGTTTCTACATAAAACAAATACTAGTATAATAAAGAATTATTCAGATAAAAATGGGAACGATGTGACGAAATCAATGCAAAAAGGGAGGAAGACATTCGCTTTTTGGACCCTCGTTTGTTTACTATTTGTGTTGGCTGTTGGGAATTTAGTTTTGACTTTTACTATTTTAGCAATTTTGAGACTCGGACATGGTAATTATTTCATTTATAAAATTATTGAAATCCTCAAATACATTATTTTGCTATTTCCAATATCTAACGATATATCTTTTTGCTATTTATCTATGTCCCAATTTATTATAAAAATAATAGACCATATAGATACTGTAAATATTAGAGTTTTCAAAACATTTTTATTTTTAACTCAACCATATTTTTTTATTTTTAATAATACTCCAAAGTTAACATTATTTCCTAGGTTTGGAAAGCATGGAGTTTCTGCCAGAGCATAATGCTATAAAATTATTTGGTGATGCAAATCTGGATCATGTATACAAGAGAGATGGTCTCATTGAAAGCTTTCAAGATGTTCCCATGAGTATAACCAGCGAGAATGGATCTGTTTTATTTAATTTGTTGACTCGGTAATTTTTTAAGTATTATATATGTATTTTGCTGCTTGAATTCTTAACTTTAACTTAATGTAATAAAATGAAATACTCTATTAAAGCACCTTCAATTTTAACAAATCGACAAACCTTTCTCTACTTTCTGTCTAATTTTTGAAGAATGGCAGTACTTAACACCATCCTTTTTCTACCAGAACAGGGAAAGAAAATAATTTCAATATTTTTTTAGATTCATGCTGTATCCAGGACATAGCAGAGTAGGCAGAGCCCATTGTCTAGACACTACTCTCCATTAAGACACTTCTGTTTCACACTTACTGTGGAATTTTTGAGGCATTGAGTGATGAAACTCAATGCTGTATTTGTCTTGTTATCAGAAAGAAGGAATGAAAATATTAAATGTTCAGTCCCTAGTTTTATCCTGCAAATAGCAGTGTTGGTATAGGGAACCAGGAAACCTGGTTTTAAAATCAATGCCACACTCTGCCTCCTTTCCAGCACAAGGAAATGAAAATATTAAATATATTTTTTTGTTGAGTGGGAATGAAATCGTCAATCTGTCATGTACATGGGTTCCCCTGGCCAGATCAAATTCTCTACCATTACAAAATACACTCTACTTCTAGGCTCTCCCGCTCCGAAACAAAGCTGGTGGTGAACACATCAGGAGTGTTCATCAGGGGCGTCAACTCCTTAGAGCTAAAGGATCCAGAGACTGGGGAACAAGTGTTCAGCACTGCCAACCCGGAGATGCATGTTACTGATGCATTGAAGAATTTGAATGCTAAGGTAGTTGCGTTTTGTATTGTGTGTTATGTGGTGGAACAGTGCCATGCTCTGCCTTGTTACCAGGGCCACATCAAACCCACAACCTTTATGTTTATTAACTGTTTATTTGCTATTTTTTTTCTACTATTTACACTAGACTTATAATGAGAAAACAGGAAACTAAAAAACTGTTATAATTATGCTATTTAATCATAACTCTACTGAGAATAAATTGTCTATTGTCTTGTTAAAAAAATAGACAAGTCTTGATAGAAACAACAATAGATATTTCTTAGCAGAGTTATTCCTTTGCATATAGTCAAACTATTACCCAGTCCACACTACCCTTTAAGTAATGGAAATAACTGAAAAGCTAATCTCTCATTACAACATTCCAGCAAGTATCAACAAAGAGGGTATCATCACCAGTGGACGAGGACCTGACCTTCCGTTCAGAGACATCAGCCTACCTCCGAGGGTCAGAAGGTACTCGGATGGAGTCCAAGGAACTGTTCTGGAGTGCCGATCAGGACATTTACTTGAAGTCCATCAATGGTTCAGTAGTTTTGAGTGGCAAAGAAGGTGTTTATATAGACGTTAGGTATCTTCCGATAGCTTTGCCGTTAAATAAGGATAAGTTTTATGGTACCGGGCAGTTTAAAGTGTGCGTGTGCATGCCGCAAGGCAAGTTGTTCAGGATGGCTGTTCCTAATGGACAGAAAGTTACCTGTTCTCATGTTAATATGACTGGTGATTTTAATCCTTGTGCTTAATTTTTTTATGTACAGTGAGGACGCCAAGTCGTGGCCGCCATGAAGTCAGACTTTTTTAAGTTTTGCCCATTGTTCACTCGTGAAGAAAATTATTAATTAAAAGTAAGAAAAATCCTAAAATCGATTCTCATCTACAGCTAACTTCAGGGCGGCCACGACGCGTCGATCGTACTGTACAATATAGTTAAAAAATAAGTTTATTTAGAAATTTATTATGATTAAAGTTATTTGTGTTAGAATTTGAATGTGGCACACATTCAAATATTGGATAAGTCTTTATATGATTCATTTATTATTATTTTTAGGACATTTTATGATTATATTTTATGTAAATTTTTACCTTTACACGTGGCTGTAGAGTTGAAGTCATATGGTAAGTTCTCGGCGGCGGCGTAAGTTCTCGGTTCTCGGAACTGCTGAGCTGATCTGAACTGCTGAGCTTTTTTAAACTGTAATCTTTAATCTATGAAGTTGATTGAAGAGCAAACTTGCTTCGTAATAGTAAGACATTTTTTCTATGTTTAATAAATATTACTTTTTAAAGTAAAGAAGAGCTTTATGTCGTTTTTAGAATACAATATAATTGCATATTATATATAATAAAGTTAATTAATTTTTTTTTCTAAATAATAAAAAAAAATAGTAATAATATGAAAGTGCATTTATAACAATCCCTTTATTATAGTAGAGTCCACCTTATCATCTCTCTAACCAAGCCTTTATTCGCTTAAAAATAAAACTTGTGCGTCACTACTACTATGTTGTTTCTACTACACTACGTTGTTTCTAGTCCTTTGTTAATTTTTAGCTTTAACTTTGACATATATGAAAAGCCTTAATTATTATTTTTATTATTTTGAACGTTTTTTACATACATGGTAGATAATTTTGCCGCCTTGGTTTCCGCTTTTCAACACGCGTTGTCTCGCATTCGGGCGGAGAAAAGAGTGTCTTAATACTACTCTTTCTAGTCTTACATTTTTTAAGTAATTAAATCATCTTCACACAGCACGGTAGGCAGAGGGATCTTATATTAAGACATTCCGTTCATCACATTGCGTGTTGAGTAGCGGAACTCGAACGCCGTGTTTTACCTCGACACCAGAGCGAAGAAACTAAAATATAAATATTTAATTTCCATGAGTGGAGATCGAACCCACAACCCGTCTCGTTTACAGTCACACTTTGTGCCCCTGCGCCACGTCTGGACTCCAGTATATGTGGATAAATAGAATTAGTTTACATTTTAA
This sequence comes from Heliconius numata, assembly GCA_016802625.1. Classification (NCBI taxonomy): domain Eukaryota; kingdom Metazoa; phylum Arthropoda; class Insecta; order Lepidoptera; family Nymphalidae; genus Heliconius; species Heliconius numata. The sequence continues at coordinate 882,904 of JAEBDU010000038.1, read as the reverse complement.
GTGCAAGTCACTTTTTGAGCCACAAATTATTTATTGTGTACAAATGATAATATAAGTTTTACATACAAATATTAGTAATGTTATTGATATACTTTTGTTGATTCTATTAAATAAATGTAATAAATAGAAAATACTGTAAAATGCATATCTAGTCAATAGAATTAAATGGTTTTCTACGTAATAGAAGTTTTATTTAAATATCAAATTTATTTTTTATTTAATTATATTTTTTTATTATTAATTAGAATGTTATACAGTAAACTATAAATTCAATCTAGATGAAATGCTAAAAGTTACTAATTATATTTATTTTCATAAGGATGAATATAAAATTATAGAAAATACGTTAACAAAAACCCGATAAATTTAAAGTAAATTCATTAAAATGGTTACTTTTGCTTAACCTTCAGAGATAAACATATACCATCGCGAACTTTTTTAAGCATTATTTAAAGAACAATATTTTTGTAAAACATTGTTTTATTGTGTCTCATAAGGCGGTTGAGTCGGCGCACAACATGTATGCGTTAAACAAGCTCATTTATCATTTTGGATGACGTCTTCTTAAAACAACAAACTTTTCGAACCGTTGCTTAGTAACGGTCTCGTAGCAACGGTTGTTATTAACATGGCAGAATAAATTGCAATTCAAATTAGAAAGAATTTTAATATATTAGTAGGTATATATGTGTAATGTAATGTTATACAGCTCTTTTAAAGAATGCAGCTTTCATACAAAACAAAGTAAATCGGACCATTAGATCCAGAGATCTTAGCGTAAACAAACTCTTCCGCTTTATATATATGTTTCGTCAAACAAATGCAGTGTACAACTAAAGTAAGCATTTATTAAAAAATAAATTATCAGGGTAGGCAGAGGAAACCTAGTGTTAAGGCACACCTAGTGTTCTTATTATTAGCATAAATGGCTCTTTAGAGGGAGTTAAAGTAACAAACATCACACCCTACGAATCCTAGGATTCATATTCACTACTACCATGTATCTACATGAATATGTAGTATAGTCTGGCAAATATGTTATTGATAATGGGAAGCACGCGCGGCAAATTGCGCAGAAAGCGTATTTTGATGTCTGCACATAGACACCCCCTCACGCCGGACCGATTCCCCGTAAGGGCTCGCGGGGAATCGGTGCGGGGTGTGACCGGGCTACGGTACAATCGAGCACAACGCTATAAGTTCATTACTATGAAATATGAATATAATATCATATGATAGCATCATATATACGGAATGGCGTAGTAGAGCATATTTATCTAGTAATATTATAATGATTAGTGCGTTTGTTAGCTTAAGCAACATGCAAAATCAAGTTATGGATAACCAAATTGAAAAATTAAATAAAAAACGGAATTGAAATTATTATAATGGGGCCACATACAAATCTTCTCAATCCAAATTCAATAAAAAAAAGTAACATAAAAAAGTAATTTTAATAAGGTACATAAAAGAATAAAAATAATAATAGATACAAAAAAATTGTAAAAAAATAAAGTTTTAATAAATAAAATGTTAAATATAAAAGTAAAAAATTAAAAGGAATGGCCGTTAGTGTTCATTTACAAAGATAATTAGTAATAAAATGCAAATTTAAAAAAAATACGTAAAACAATTAATTAATTAAAATGTTAATTAATGCATGCAAGAAAGTAAAAAATAAAAATTGACAAATAATAAAGCAAACAATCAAAACGGTAAAAGGCATTTTTGTTTACAATTAATTATATTCTTGTTTGAACAATATATAGTGTGAGCTCGATTGTACCTATAAAGATGTGTGGGTGCGAATTTCCTGTAAGGACGTAGCGCTCACACTGACGCATAGTAACTTGTATGGCAAAGGGATACCTCACTCTCATTTTTTTTGTACCTCAAAATTTATTTAAATAATTTACCCAATATTTTTTTTTATATATATAATCTTAAATATTGCCACATATTTCTTTATCCATATTGCATTGTATATAAGCTTGTGTTATGCATACTGAATGTTTATGTTGTACATAAGTGTATATATATATAAACATATATACGTAAATATCATGTGCCATTAGTTATATAAGCAGAAGCTTAGAATTGATTAATTATTTATTGAAAAAAAAATGTTATTATACTTTTCGGGCTAGTCTTGATTTTATTCTCGACAACAATGTATGGAACAGCTGATTATTTTTCGATATTTACGTAACCTCATAAAATTTTCGTTTTGTATAATTAGCTACAACATAAACATGATAGACAGATATTTTAATTATCGTATAGGTAAATGTGATTTGCTAAGCGTGGGGTAAAACAACATAACAGGGTAACACTGATCGAACGTTCTCTGCGCATACGTATACTGCGCAATTTGCCGCGCGTGCTTCCCATTATCAATAACATATTTGCCAGACTATATCTGATCCATCAAGGTATCTGAATAATAACTTTATTTGAAAAATAATAAATAAAACACACAAATACAGAGTAAGATCTTTATATCTTGTAATGTAACAATAATTTACTTTACTTCATAGATAAAAAAATATATAATAAAATAATAATAACATTAGAAATGGCTACGGTTAAAAACTTGCAATACTGCGGTAATCTCAGGATGAACGGAAGTAACAAAATGCATTTATTATCTGTGATTTACGAAAAAAAACCTGACATTTTATCTAAACCACAGATAACCAAAAAAACCTTATGGAGCTTTGATATACAAGTAAAGTATAAAAGAAAGAATAACGATTAATAATTCTATATCACTCATATCAAATATTAGTAAAAATATGCAATTACAATAACGCCATATATAAATAAATGGGTTCGAGCGAATAATTCTACATTTTTGTACATAAGACCGTTTAAGCGTATCGGACTGCGGAAAGAGGGCAACACCATCAAATATTCCCGCCACAATTTTTTAAAATCTTGCTGTTTCATAAATATTATAAAAAAAGTATATTAGTAAGTATAATAAAATTCAGATCGATAAAATAAAAGTTTTTTTTTTTTTCAATAAAAATCGATAGCATCTTTGGTCTGTACATAACATGACGGGTTATAAAAGTATGACCATAAACTATAGACTTATACTTAGCCATTTTCTTAAAAAGAAGAGAAAAAAAGAAGTGTTAGTTTATACAAATTAATAAAACCTACTTTGTCGCGTCGTGGGGTACCCACACAAGTCTTTTATAAATTAAGTAGGCACATTTAATTATATACGAATACTGTACATGAAAAAAATTACAATATTTCTATTTATACAAGTCAGCCGCCGCTTTCACTGACAACACACAACTGTACACAATATACAATTAGTTATTAAAATGACTATTACCAAAATAAAATAATAATAATAAAAAACAAGGCGCGTTATATAAAATAAAGTCTTTCTTCTTAAAGCATACTTCTACACTTGGAATATCTAAACTCGATAATCACGATTAGGCCGAACAGTTTACGACATGTGTCAGGGTGAAATGGCATTATTTTAAAAAAATGGACGTATGTATATTTAACAACTATGGATATGTAATTTTTGAACTTTTCGTTTACAATTGGATGCTGTTGTGCAAAAATGATTAGCCACAGTGAAAACTTTCTAAATAAAAGTTTTTTTAAAAAATAAGAAAAATAATCTTTATAGACAGCCTTTTAAATCCTTAAAAGTTAACATTTATTTAGGTAAAATGATGACTTCTTCTTTTGCACAATATATCCAATTAACATTTTAAAAATGAAGCTGGTTTTTTATCACTTACACATTAATTATTTATTTATAAAATTCAAAAAGTTATATACGAGTATATGTTATTGAATTGGTAATTATCTATCTATATATATAAAATCGAAAGGTCACTCACTCATCACGAAATCTGAGAAACTACATGTGCTAGGAATCTCAAATTTTGCATAGGAGTTATTTATAGGACGTAGGTGCTCGCTAAGAGAGGAATTTGCAATATTCGACTTCTAAGGGGTTGTTTTTGGGTTGAAAGTTTGTATTGAACTTCGTTACTACAAATGCTAGGAGTCCCAAATTTTGCATAGACGTCACTAGGACGTAGCCATGGAGACAGAAATTAATAATAACATAGTTCACGCGGGTGAAACCGCGAGCGGGCCGCAAGTATTATCTATCTATTTATAAACAAACATCGGATATCTCTCTAAATAAGAGGCAGTGGACATTATTATAACTATAGGAAATAGGCAACAAAAGTGTTACAGTACAGACAAACAAACCTCTAAAATATATCATACCTACTTTAAATTCACACGGCGTTGAGTTATGCCACTCAACATGAAATGTCTTGAAAAATAGGAGGTATGTGGGGAACGGAGTTTCTTAAAATTAGGTTCCTTTTATCCACTTTACTATGACGGGAAATAGCATGGACCTATTTTACGTAATATATATTTTCATTTTCACATATTTCAACACTTTTGTTGCTTGATTATTGACATAAAAAGCCATTTCATCACTGACGCCACGTAACCTAAGCCCTAGACGATACCTAGCCAATTTAAACACTATTTAAGCACCACGTGGTGTTAGCAAGCAGTCTCAAGCTCAACGCACTCAGAAGCGATTAGGTATAAATCAATTCCTCGATCACTTAATTAGAACCATAAGAACTGACATTTTTAATAATTAATTTTCAATTCGACATCACTCACCCCGCATTAAGTAGTCGGTAACTGGTTAAAAAATGGTTTAAATGTTTTAAAATTTGGCACTCTTCATCACTACTGCTCTACCAATTGTAAAAATAAGCTCAAAACGTGCCATTTTCGTCCATTTTTTTTCTTAAATTCCGAATGAACCACGTTAAACAATAAACAGCCTAACACAAAGAAGTTTAGCTAAACTTTAAAGCTAACTAGAACCGGGAGAAAAGTTCAATTAATAATTAAAACATTCTTAAAGTGTTATTCCACATATAGGATAGAAAAACACTTTTTTTTAGAAAACCTATAAAAAATCGTGAACGTATCGGGATTTTAACCTGTGCCTCTTGGAAAGCATCCTTGCGCTCTATCATTAAGCAATATATTTTCACATGTATGTATGAATGGCTTAGTGGTCAGAGCTTACAAGAAGCGCAGGTTTAAATTCTGCTACGGTGAAATATTAATGTTTTCTAAAAAAAAGTAAAAGTTCAATAGTTACTATTTTATTGAAAGTTTAATTTGAAATTGCATAGATTCATAGATAAGAAATACAAAAACTGACTGAAAGCTTGAATCGCGGAGTCCATTCATTTGCCGCCAAATTTTGACAGTTACAGTTGGCCACCGAATTTTATTTACAACAATTATTTAATTTCCATCATGAGGCTGATTCTCAAAATTTAGAAAACCGCTAGATAAACGTTATTATAAAAAATAGGTATTTTATAAAAATATCAACGTCGAATTTTTATGTTCGACCTTTTTTATGATATATACCTTTATGTAGTACCGTACGCTCGACGAGTCGCAATCCCTCTGAAGTTAGCTGTATACGGCTGCGTAAATTTGTTTTAGGAGTTTTTCTTACTTATAAGTTAAAAGTTTACAAAACCTGACTTCAGGGCGACTACGGATACCTAGACCGTTCTGTATATTTAACTCGCCATCATTCATAATGGCTGGAAGTTAAGCTTGTTCTCGATGAATGTAGTGTGGAGCTGTGTTGTGGCATACTGGACGTGGGCGGCGGGAGCCGAGCGTTTGCCGCCAACCGCTCTTGTTCCTCTAATTGTGCTGCAAACTCATCTTCCAAGGCCTATAACCGTTGAAAAAATACTAAATAATAGTAGTTATTACATTTCATTGGTCAATTCAGTTTAATGCTTTAGGGGCCATTTACAAATTACGTCATATATTATCCAATTTTAAATCTAGAAATTACTAAATCAAAACAGCAATTTGAAAATTATTTTAAATAGTTCAAACAAAGTTCGTTTTAATACCTATTTAAATTCTATATTTCAAAATGTGAACTTCATTGACGCCCTTTGACAAATGACGTTATTAATAGATGGCTTTTAGTCCATACCAAAAAAAATATATATAACATTAGAAAAATATATATAACAGTTTAAAAAAAAAAGAAAAAATGTACATTCCATGCAAATATACAAACACCACATACCATGCGCGGTCCATCGTTGCTCCGCTATCCACCATTACATTAAATCACCTCACCTTGTTATTTATTAGTTACCATGCTTACGACAGAATTATTAAAATAAACTAACAATTATTTTATTTTCAACTTCAATTTAAAAGCTGCGGCTGTAAAGTTCAAACATTATTATGATTTTGATAAGTACGTATCTATAATACAGTACTGTCGACGAGTCGATATATATTGAATATTTGCGCATTGTCTCGAGAAAAAAATAATGAAAAGTATAAAAAATCTTAAAATCAAATCTGAGCAGCCGTTTACAGCTAACTTCGACGATTTCGTTTAGCGACTCGTTGACCGTAGTGTACATGTTAATTACTTTTTTAAATTAAGCGAAGGTAATAAGGTTTTTTTTGTTTTTAAATAATATTTACAGGTATTTACCACCACCATAAGAAATAAGGCAAATATTTAGAAACATAACATCTTTATTTACAAGTTTATTATAATTATATCAAGCATTTAGTCGATATTTGCTAGCAATAAGCTTTAAAATACTCTTTCAATTATAGGAATGATGTTGTGGCAATGATTGGGACCAATACTGGACTAATTTTGATATACAATGTTAAAAAAAGGAAAAATAACTACTTTCATATAAAGATATGGTATCTTTTTGAGAATTTTTAACAGTAAGTATAATTATATATTAGAATTAAAAATGGACCAGAAATAGTCCACAATTGGTTGGAAGTTCAAAATTCTAAAAACTATATTATATAATTTAACTTGTGACTTAAGATACCTATAGATAGACAATAATTATATTTTAAATAAGAGTAAAAAAATGTAAGCTATTAAAACGTTGTGTATGACTAACAAATGCTTATTATGGGTTTTTTATGGAAAAATTTATCAATTTTAAACTGTAGTGAAATAAAATATAGGTATATAATATTGACGATAGTCATATCACTAACATCTGGCAAGTAGCACAGATTTCAATTTATTAATTCTAATATAAAAAAACAGCATTATTTCGTTTAGAGTAGATCTTAAAATTATGTTAGTATTTAATAATTATATTTGTACATAAATTTTATATTACATATCTAAATAGTAAAAGACATGCATATTTCAATAAACCTATAGATTAAATAAAGCTAAAACATGATTGTAACCTATTCTAAAAACAATCATTTAATAATTTCCTTTAATATTTAAAAAAAATTTATGAAGAATGAATGAAATGAAAACGCATGGTGATTAAATATGTAAAAAAACTTTTTTTTTCGTTTTACCTATAATTACTTTAGATTTAAAAAAAAACACAAATCCAATAATATCTATATAAATAATTTCAATGAAATGGACCGTTAAAGGCATATTTTTTCACTCTACAATATTACAAGGCAAATATTATAATATTAACATTTAACAATAATAAAAAATATTTATTTCATTTAATTTGGTAAACTAGGTTTAGGCACATGGAATGTCTTTATAAATCTTAATTAAGGCTTACTCCACCTCTTTTCAATAATCTAATTTAAATCTAATTTAGACCAAAATATCATAAATGCAATATTTTATTTAATAATTTAAAATTATGTGCATAGAACACGTAATTTAAAATTTTATTGGGAGTTGGAAGGAAATAATGAGCATTATTATATTATCTGTGAATATACAAATAATATAGAAAAAAAAAATTTTTTTGAAATTATAAATTTCAAAAGGATTCAATTTGGTTTGCTACAAATATTTTATTAATATCAAAAAATAAAGTATTTAATGATATTATTATGGCAGCACTGAACAAATGTTTTTGGTCTATATCCAAAACACAGATAAATAAGACTAGCGTAAAGAGTAATTACACTTTAAAAAACAAAAAAACCGACTTGTCCACTACATCTATATTCAACATTTGGAAGTAACACTGGGAAAGGCGTGTGAAGAATTTTCGATAGCCATGAAAATTGGAAGCATCATTAAGTCTCATTTATACGCAATATCTACATATAATAGACATAAAATACCGCCCTTGTATCCGTTACAGGTTTAAGTATTATTGATTTAAATATTAAAAAAACAACCACATGTAAAAAATAAGCCACAGACTAAAAAAACATTCTGGCCGTATCATTAAAATCTTAGACGATAGAATCCGGTGGTTCCTTTGCTTTGTCTGTGGATATATCTTTCAAATTTAGCGTTGACAACTGACTGACAGGTACATTTGGAGCATTTGAGTAGCTATTGGACCCTCGTATGGGTCCCCATCGACTGAAATATTTTTCTTCATCACTGCCAGTGCTGGTACCACTCTGTATTGTAGTACCACTTTTGTATGTATCGTATTTGCCCTCTAAAGAAGGCATATCGATCATAACGGCCTCCATAGCTATATCTTGTTTGAGACTTTGCTGTGATATACTCCTTTTCATTAGAGGCTCATTATTCACTTTCTTGAACAAATGATCGCTTAAGCTCTGCCTGTTTATTTTTTTCGTATTTTTAATAGCAATCGGAGTTCGTTCAACTTTGGTTCTTTCAAATGATTTTCTTGGTTCTTCATCAATTTTTCCAACTCTTTCTATTGGTACATCATCGTACGCCATGATAGGATCTCTTCTTTCCTCTGGCCCATTAAATACGGAGAATCCGGATATCTTTTCTGATACTAACTTCAAATTCGAAGTGGACCCATATCTTTGGGCTTTCGTTAGTTTCCCACGTTTCGTTGTACTTGTGGCACTCGTAGCCGCCGATTTTGTTTGGCGGAAGTTAGTATTTGGACTGATACTCCTACGTCTGTCTAAGCTGGGAGTATTACTATTAGATATTACCAAGTTCAGACTTGTTCTAGATCGAGACAGCGATCCTATGAAGGAATTCCTTTGATGATATGCAGATAAGACATGCTGTAATACATTTTTGGGCCACGGAACTTCCATGTAGACACTTCTGTCCGGTATTTTTATTCCGTACTTGGCTTCATGATCGTCTAATTGTTTCTCGAAGGTTTGTATGAGTTTCTGTTGAAAATGTTTGTATTTAGTGTAGCGTTGTGAGTGTGACGGCACAAACATACATCCTTTGGTGTTAACCAGAACCTTAATACAGTGCTTCTTGAGACATTCAAGATATTGTCTAATAATTTTGTATACAATATAGATCATAAAGGCTAAAAACCAAATATATCGTGTATTTTTTTTAAATGAACCCACCACCAATTTAGTTGGAAGCAAACCATGCTCATGCTTAATATTACATGCCATGCGTAACATTTCAAATATAACTATTTAGAATAAAATTATATAATACAAACATACGTAAATAGACATATTGCGACATCATATCACATATCTTTCCATCCGATAATAGGGATTTCCCATAAAGTAGTTAAATTTTTAAAATGAAAACTAAATAGCTATATTTCTCTATATATAATATAACATGATGAACATTCATGCAAATTAATATTTTTTTAATGTGTTTATTTGTGTAATTTTTTAACAATTTTATTTATTATTATTATTAGAGATATTGTAAAATAGACAATTAAGGTGTTCCCTTATAGTGTCCGATGCGAAGAATAAGGTGAAGTGTCTCAGTTTAAACGCAATAGTTGTTCGATTCCTATAAGGTAGAATGGATTAATTGTTCCACTCCAGGCCAAAAGAAAGCATGGCGTTGACTTTAGCATCTTAACAATGTCATAAATATGAAGGCATGGAAAATAGTATCCCCTCCAGTAGGAGGTATTGTGTGCATGTATGTATACGTGTGCATGTTCGATGTAAATCGAATAATATGAATAATTGAGTATATCTGGTGTTCATGTATGTATATTTGTGTGTATATATAAAGAAATCTCACCGTCTTCCTATCAGCGAGCGTAGCGCGCCATAACTTCAGCTCGTGCGCGTACTTCTCCTCGATGGCCTTCATCTTGCCGCTCTCGTGGTTCATTAGCGCTTTGCGCTTCTCATTTTGATACTGTTCTAGTTCACGGAGGAGGGCCTGGAAAAAGAAGGAAATATACTATTAATATACTAATAATACTATTTGTTTTCATATATTCTTTCTTGTTGAAATCGATCTCACAATTATTTGTTCTACTTTCGCACAAAAACTAACAAACAGATTTAAATGAAACTTTACAATACCTTAGCAAACCAGAATAATTTATACAATACAATTATGTGAACATTTTGTATAATTTGGCTATAATATACAAACACGTTAAAGCGGGCGAAGCCGCGTTTGGGTCAATATATAATATAAAATAGATACCTCTCCCGCCGCTTTGAGCTCTTCCCTTGCCTTAGCGTGTTTGGTTGCGAGCCGCTGTTGTTCAGCTCGGTAACGACGCTTCTCGTTCTCTTGGAACTAGAACAAATCGATGAAGTTAACATTTTTAATAGCTTCACGCTGTATCATATAGCAGAGTAGGTAGAGGAACTTAATGTTAAGACTCCCCGTCCGCCAAGCAGTCTAATGTCGACGAGTCGTGTCCGCTCTGAAGTTAGCTGTCACTGATTTCAAAGCGATTACCTTTTTGAGTCTCTCCCTGTCGTCCTCGTGTGAGGAGGAGAGTGTAGCGGAGAGTGCGGGTGCAGCGCCGATGCGCAGTGACTCGCGGAACATCATCTCACGAGCCTTTTGTTCCGCTCTTATGCGCTTGGGGAGAGATCTCTTCTCTAAAGCTTGACATTTGGCCAGCTCTTCCTCTTTGCGGCTGTTCTTTCTGTGAATTAACGATTTTTAAAGCTTCGCGCTGTACACCGCACATAGCAGGGTAATTTCAAATAAGTTTATTCAAAATAAAAAGTGTTTTTAACGTCAAATAATTTGCCACCAGATCACTAAATTTAATGCCTCAGACCTGAGATGAACCGGCGCAAGAAACTCAGTGGAACTTTTTTAAAATCACTTTTATACAATACATATTTAATTATGTTTGACAATGATACCTTTGAAACAGACTGGGACTGTGTTATCATTTATAAAATCATTGATTTGATAATAATCTTTAACACACAAACGTCTTTTCACAATTTTTTTCAATCGTAATATAGAAAATTCTCTGACGTTTTCTGGGATCCTATTGTAAAAGCGTATACCCATAAAAGAATTACGGATTTGATGTATTTGAGTACAGGAGCACTAAGATCAAGCCTATTCCTGGTATTAGCATTATGAACATCACCAATTTTGGTAACATCATATCACAATATCTAACTATTCTTTTAACATATATAATATTTTCACATAAATAAATTTATACAGTGGGAACGTAGTGTTAACACCGTTCGCATTAACTTCCGATCTCCATTTTCCGTTGAATTCTAGAGGCATTGCGTGTTGAGCGGCGGAACACAACGCCGCTCTTTGCCTCATTACCATAGACAACAAATGAAATTATTAAATATAAAATGTCCTCAAATGGGAATCGAACCCACAACCTGTCGTGTTTACAGTCGCACGTCTTCGTCGTCGCGTCGTCTTGTGCCCCTGCACGACGACTGGCCTCATTACGAACGAATAGTAAATAAAAGAGACCCTACGTTCATGTGGCCGCGCGGGTCACCTAAACAGGTCTATACAGAATAGTAGATCTTGTACCGCGCGTTGCCGCTCGGCGACCCGCGGTACACGGCGGTGCCCGAGAACTCGCGCGCCGGGCTAACCGCGCGTCGCCGCGCGGCTATGTGAGCGTAGGGTAAGTTATTTGTAACCACTGGTATTCTGTATCTCTTTTAAGCTATATGGGTTGTTTGGATTTTCCGCCAGTGTGACGACTCTTCGCTTCTCGCCTGAATTCAACACACATTATTTTTAAAAGAGCGGAACCCGGAACCGGAACACCTCGCTTTGTGACAATAATTCATTCCCTCGACTGAAAATCAAACTCACAACCACTAGACCTACCGTTTTATTTGTTCCAATTCTTTGTCATGGCGCACCAGCATCTGGTGTCTTCGGAGTAGGAACTCCTCTTTCAGTTGTCTCTTGGCGAGCTGATGACGCTCGTGGATCTGTTTCTCCTCCAGTTCCCATAGAGCAGCTTCGCGGGTTCGCATTATCTGAGAACACAGGGGAATAAATAATGTTATTTATAGAAATAAAATTAAAGAATCTATATCTGTAGTGGTAGTTTAATTAAATTATTTACTGAAATGCATAAAGCCCTATAATAAATTTTAAAAGTAAAATAAAAAAAATAACATTTACTAGAAACATATCAATAATATTTCACATCTTATTCTTTATTTATAATATAAAATATGTAAAACTTTGATAAACGTAGCTTAGTTCACTTTCCATCATATACCATTTTCTACGTTTATTAAATAAATCCAGTTATCACTGTTCTAAAAAAATTAAGTCAGCTTCACGCTATATTGAGCGTACAGCAGAGTAGGCAGAGGGAACCTAATGATAAGACACTGCGTTCCCCACTTTCCGCTGAATTTTTCGAAATATTGCGTCCTGAGTGGCAAAACTCAAAATCACGTTTGGCCTGGTTACGAATCGACGACGTCGCGCACGCACCTGGTGGCGCTGCTGCAGATACTGGCGGTCGGCCAGCGCCTGGCGCTCGCGGTGCTTGTCGTGCACGCGGCGCAAAACGCCGTCGCCCGCGTCCGCCAGCGCCGCCACGAAGGCGCGCTCGCGTGCCGCGTGCTCGGCGTCAAGGCGCGCGCGCCCCGCGCGGTACGCCTCCTTGCGCCGGTCCTTGCTCACTAGCTCCACTTCCTGTTTGACCAATGTTTGTTAATGTATACGTCGGTGGAGGTAATAACGCGAAATGAAAGTGCCAAAAGGCAAAATTTTTACAAATGTCTTCCCTTTTGAATTTCCCTTTGAAAAACAAGATTTTCAGATTTAAGAAATCTGACATTAAAATAAGTTAACTATAATCACAAAACTCAAATTATCAAGAACAGAATCGATAAAATTTACGCCTCACACAATAATAATTATTGGATGTTCTGTAAATGAAAAAAAAACATTGTTTTTCTAGATCATCCGCATGATGACCATACATTCGCATTACGCATAAATGATTTCACCCACAATATGTTGTATATTTAAAAAAATTAACAAATATATGATACTGAATTATTTCTAGCTTTAGCAACATCAAAATGACAAGTAAGTTAGATAAGTTAGTAAAAGTTAGCAGCGCTCCTTTTTTGAGCGTCTCCTAAGTAAGTCTCGCAGTAAGTCACGTTAATGGTCTGCTCATATCTAAGACATATAAACTCGAGGGTAACGGGTTCATTACCTGTTTCAATAGCCTCAACTCCTGCTTCAGGGTGTCACGGAAGTGCCGCAGGTCGCGCTCGTGGTCGGCCCTCAGTCTCTTGGCGTGCTGCCTTAGTTCAGCGTCGAGTTGCTGGTCGGCTCTCTCTGCGGCGGCGCGCTGGGCTCTCGCCAGCGTGTCCAGATCTGATTCGTGTGCCCGGGACAGTGATGCTAGTTCCGCATCGAATCTGTTGCCATCGGGATGATTATATTTTTAGAAATAATTGAAAGTTACTTAAAAAGATATTTGTTAATTGTTATAAAATAATAATATAAAAGAGAATATTCATATTTTTCATTGTTTTTTCAAGTATCATTTCTCCCTTATCTTTTGAATAAGACTAAAGAAATTTAAATTTTGTGAAAGTAAAAAAAACAACTCCCAATTTATTTAGACTTCATTCACGAAATCACCAAAAAATATGACCTAATACAAAAACACCCTCTCACCTCTTATCCTGCTGATCCTTTAGCTGCGTCTCTTTGGCGTTCAGGTCCTGGAACTGCTTCTGCTCCTGCTTCTGCAGCATTTTAATCTCACGCAGTTCCTGTTTACGGAGGGCATGGTCGTCCCAGGTGCGACCACTTTCTTCATCACCCCATATTACCTATAATATAATATATATAGGGAAAAAAATATTTAGACATGTAAAATTGACATTTTCACTGAGATTACCTACAACATTAAGTTGTATGAAGCGTTTAGTAATTTCAACCTCGGCTGGATAAATCCTATAAATTGTTTTCTCAGCTTCACACTGTGTCCCGTATTTAGGAGCGTTTGAAAAAGATATTGCATATAAATGGCAGAAATCAATGCCGCGATTGTCCTTGTTGCCAAGGTGAGAAATCAAAATTACATCTGTCTCGTTTATAGTCAGACGTCATCAATTAATTAAATATTTATGTAAGAAATTAAAAAAGTCACATCATCGTGAAGTTGTGGAGATAATTTGAGACAATATATACGAAATGGTAATGTGTCCAATTTCTAGTCAAAAGAATGTCAAAATAAAGGGGGCCGTCGGACTCTACCACTGACCAAGCTGTACCATAAAATAATAAAATGAAGAAAAAATCGCTAAAAACCGAACATACGTTAAAACTGACACTGATTTCTTGAACAATACACACATATACCAAACAAAGAAATATATTTTTATTATTATTTCATATAGATTACCTTAGACGTAGTAGTGGTAACCATAACGCCATCGATCTCGAACTTTCTCGTACGTTTTCTCGTCTTTTTCTTCAGGTTAGCCATGTGGATATCTTCTTTAGACCTATTAAAAGGAATTAATTAATTTTACAATAATATAAAATGTTGGTACTTATAATTTTTTCAACTATACATAGATTAAGGGTTACAGTCTAAAAACGGCTCGAGAAATAAGAACACAAAAAGTGTATTGTGTTCTGATTTGATTTTAGTATGGTCCAACCATCGCCAACGAGCGGACGCGTTAAAATGTCTTAGTGTGCTTTTAAAAGCTGCGTGAATAATCAGCGAAACGGTGAGGCTTCAGGAGGAGTGCCTTTTCATATTTCGATAACACAGATAAAATTTTATAGTATTTAAAAAGCAATTTAATACAAATATTTCGTCGTTGGTCCAATATTTGCCACCACACTACCGACAATCTCGTCAAATATTGGTTGGTCTGAACTAAGAAAAACTGCTATTGTAATTTTAACTCTACCGTTTCCCACTTTCCTCTGAATTGTTGAGGCATTGCGTGTCTAGTGGAGGAACTCGACACTGCGCTTTGCCTCGTTACCGGAGCGAGGAAATGAAAATATTTATAAATATTTCATCACCCCGAATAGGAATTGAGCCCACAACCGTTGCGTTTACAGTCGCATGCTTGCGCTTCTGCGCGCGGCCTCCACCTTTACTACATACTTATTATTTTTTTGTGTTAATATAAAATAAATAATACAAACCTTTGTATTCTGTTAGGTTGTCCATCTTGCGGCTTCCTCCTGAGCACCACTTCTTCTGTATCAATGTTTTGATTTTCTGAGTTTATTCTGTAAAATAAACAAATATACTTAACATTCTGAATATTTTATTTTCTTTTTGTATTTTTTTCGCTCATTCCAATAAATATAACAGAATAAGATAACTTTTGATTTAATAAAAAAATATACAAATACTAAGAAATTTCTAAAAGAATCATCATGCATTAAAAAACTTTTAATGTATACTGTAAATGTGAAAGTTTGTGAGTATGGATGTTTATTCCATTTTGATAGAACACTACAGCAATATAGTTTATACGTCAGAATAATACATAATATACGATTTATGTAAAGACTAGCGAAACAACCGCGGCCTCGCTATCTTAAACTTATTGTTTGTAGCTTATGTGTTATTCTGATATAACTATATTACTGTTAGTAAGTTCACATTTATACCGCACACAGCAGGATAGGCAGAGGGAACCTAGTGTTAAGATACTCCGTTCCCCAATTTCTGCCGAATTCTGGGGGCATTGCGTATTGAATGGCGGAACTCAACGAATGGGGGTCGAAACCACAACCAGACCATTTTACAGTCACACTATGTGCCCCTGCGCCACGACTGGATAATATTAATATAGTAAGTTTTTATATAATATAAGTAGTTAGTAAATAATATCTGTACTTGGCAGCTCCATTGATCATGTGGTGGGAGTCGTGAGACGCGGTAGTGGCGGTGGTGCTGGTGGCGAGGGAGTCTGCGTCGCCGCGTCGAGACCTCTCTGACGCTACTGATCCGCTGTCCGATTGAGATCTGCCACTGGATTTGAGAAATACATTATTTTTAATTATCAAGTTAGACTCTCTTACCTTGTTTAAGTTGTAATGAAAAATATATATGTATATATATTTTATAGCTTTAAGTGATAAATAATGAAAAGTAAGAAAAATTCAACAAAGTTAGCATAACTGACATAAAAAAAATAATTTGCAGACAACCCTTTTCAGGCCTTGAATTGAATCCTCTGTTTCCACTATACAACCTACCTCTCAAAGCTATCAGGACTGAGTCGAGGCGGTGCTTGCGAATGCCCGTGCGCTGACCCTGAATCGCGTACTCGTACTTCCTCGCCCACCGTGACCACCGACACATGAGATGTGTCCTAAAATGAAGTTAAATAAAATTATTTTTTAGTACATAATAATATACATATACATATACTAAACATATACTAAAATTGTAACTGATAGTTTCTTTCTGTAACATATATATGAGGAAAGCTATTATTAGGAGCACTTATCTATTACACAGTTTGTTACAGCTTCACCAAATAAAAACATGTTAAGCGAGGTAAAAAACAAAACAAAATATACCAAGTTGAGATGATTATGCTGGCTGTCGTCAAAGACACCGGAGTCACTGACACCGGGGCTCAGTATCAGCACTTCACTGCTATCAAGTCTTCTTCCGCGACTCTTTTCTACAAAGAAAAAAGTATATAGCAAAATATCACATTTTAATTATGATTAGTTAAATACATATTTATGTTGTAAATGTGAGAATTTTGTATTTATATAACGCCTAATATATATTAGTCTAATAATCAAATAAAAATAAAAACCCCACATAATCTTCAAGTTTTTACGCATAATAAAAAAAAAACACTTTTGATCAATAATTTGTCATATAACACAGTTAAATGTTTCTTTTTTAGTACACAACATACCATTATAGCAGCTAGTGCAGTCCAGCGAGTCCAAGGAGGACGGTGCAAAGGCATCATCATCATCGGACGAGGCGGCACGTACCACTACCACTTCATCCATCGGTGGCGTCGTAGATATCGTTACTGCATTGTGTGGTAACTGAAAACGGAAAAAAAATAGAAGTGAAGTAACATTACATTTAATACATTTAACAAATAAATATAAATTACATTTAAATTTTACAAAGTCATCTTATTAAGCTCTTTTTTATAAAAGAACAAAAAGAAATTATAACAATTAAGTTTTTATTAAAATGAGTACTTGTTTTTAATATAATTTTTCAGCTTCACACTGTATCCCGCGTATAGCGCCTAGACCTAGTGTTAAGACACTCCGTTCCCCCCTTTCGCCGAACTTTCGAAGCATTGCGTGCCGCAAGTCAACGCCGCGCTTTACGTGGTTACCAGAGTAAGGACATAAAAAAATTAAATAATTAATTTCCCCGAATGGGACACGAAGCCACAATCGTCGCATTTACAGTTACACTAGGTTCCCAGGTACCCTCTACCTCCTTACCTATGTGCGGAGTTCAGCGTTAAGCTATAAAAAAAAATAAACAATGTATAGTAAGCAGTGTTATAGTGAACAATATTCAAAAGTCACTAGGTATTAAGCAGAGAGTAGTACATTCATTACCGGCGCAGCGGTGTTAAGCACCGGCGGGTGCGTGGTGGTGACGGTGACGAGGCCGACGGGTGCCGCCGCTAAGGAGTTGGGCTCCGCACTGACTGCTACCACTGTCACCGCTTGTTGGGTCGGCTGTGGAATAGAGTAGGTGAAATTAAAAAGATGTGTTACAAAAAATAATGTTTTTATTATTTATTTTAACAAGTTTCAGCTGACTGTAAATGCGACAGCTGAAAGTAGGAATCCAGTTTGGGTAATTTAAACTATTTTTATTTTCTCGTTTTGGTATCAAGACAAAGCGCAGCGTAAAGCTACGTCACCTAATATACAATTCATCCAATATTAGGCGGTGTGTGGTAAACGGGGTGTATTAACACTAGGTCCCCTCCACCTACCCTGATATATGCGAGATATAGCGTAAAAATTTAACTACCAGAGAAATAAGAATATACAGTTATAGGTAATATATTTATATTTTGGAAAACTTGAAAAAAAACACGTGTAGTGTTTAGTTAAAACACATATATATATATAAAAAAGTATGAAACGAAACAAAATACACTAACCGTAACCGGCCGTACCTCCACCTGTCTTACACTGCTTTCCTCTATTGAGCTCGACCTCGAGTAATCTTTGCTATTTCTATCTCTTTCCCTCTTCACTTCCACACTGTACCTGTCCTTATCATCCACCGATCTAGACCTTGACTCTATGCGACTTACTTCAGCGCTAACTCTCTTATTCTCACATATTTCCGTTGAACTTGATCTGGAACGTTCCTTTTTATCGTTTTTGATGATTTCCGTTATGGCGCGCACTTCCGGTTTGATTTCGTTGTTTATTTCTATACTAGATTTACTCATTTCCGTGCTCCGCCTGTCTTTGACTTCCGTCAGTCTGACGTCATCGGCGCTCTTTCTTACTTCAATTTTAGATTTATTGTCTGTTGTCACTTTATTCGTATCTGTGCTCGTCTTTTTCACAGGTGAAACGTCAACATTCATTATGACATCTCTATTCTCTTTGCCTTTACTAAATTTATTATCTTTATTGATTTCTACATTAGATTTTATACCTGTGACAGTGACGTCCTTAATTTCTAAACTGGACCGTTTGACTTGTACGATTTTATTCGCTTCTGAATTAAATTTCTTGACATCTGAGCTTATTTTATCTGTGGGACTAGTTTTGTTACTTTCGCTTGGTTTTTCATCTGTGGTACCGTTAACAGCTCGGTTGTCATCCATCAGTTCGGGAGTTGTTATTCTATCATCAGGCTTTGGTTTAACATCCTTATCATTAACTTGCTTTATTTCTTTTTTATCTGATTTATCTTCTACAGCTTTCTCTGCATCGCGGCATACCTAAAGAGATAACATTATTTAGAATAAAATATGTATGAATTTAAGGTCGTACGGCACTAGGACCGACTGTAAACGCGACGGTTGTGGGTTTGATTTTCACTCGAGGTGATATATTTTATTAGCTTAGCTCAACTTTCTCTGGTATCAAATTCAAAATATTCTTTATTCAAATAGACTGTCATAAGCACTTTTGAATCGTCGAATGAACATATAAGAAAAAAGCTACCACCGGTTCTGAAGGCAGTTCTGCTGTGAAGAGCTGGCAAGAAACTCAAATAAATAAATAAAAATCAATATCTAAAAATATATCATCATAATTTAGAAAAGGCCGTCGTGGCGCAGCGGCACAAGAGTGTGATTGTAAAGCAACGGTTGTGGGTTCGATCCCACTCGAGGAAGTGAAATATTTATTTATGTTTGTATTTCCATTTCTTCGCTCTGGTGACGAGGCAAAGCGCGGCGTTGAGTTCTGCCACTCAACACGCAATGCCTCCAGAATTCGGCACAAAGTGGGGAACGGAGTGTCTTAACACTAGGTTCCCTCTGCCTACCCTGCAGTGTGCGGGATACTGTGAAGCTGATTTTATTTAATTTTATAATTTAGAAAAAAAACTAAAGATCAAGCCAAATAGCTATAGTAATTAGATTAAATTACAGACAGATAATATACTAACCAAACCAAAAAAAAAATCTATAAAACCCACCTGCTCCACAATATCCCCGGCCACGGTCACATGTGGGGTGGCGGGCGGGGGAGGCGCGGGCTGCTTGCGGGCGGCACGCGATTGGGGCGCCGTCGACGAAGGCGACGGAGGCGATGGGGGCGCTGGCGGCGATGGGGATGTCGAGGGCGGGGGCGGCGACACCGCGCCCGGGGGTGGCGGCGCGGGGCCTTTCTCTTTCTTCGGTGCCTGTGAATAATGTGTAATGATAATTAACATTTTTATGGTGTAAAATGATATATTCATTTTAGCAATACAAATTATAACGAAACATATACAATTTATAACGCCATCATAGTCGCGTCTGTAGCAACTTATGAATATTATATCAAGATTTCTTTGGCGAATAAATGAAGTAATATGCTGTAATATACAGGATGGAATTGTCAACACTACTTTAAATGAAACCACAGTTTTACCTACTCTATAAAAGCCTAATATAATTCAGAAAAAAATAATTTCCAAAAATGAAAAAGTTATTTTTTCAAACAAAAAAAAACCAATAAAATTATCGTTTTAAAATACGAATACACGCACACACGTACCTGTCAAAGCGGCAACGTCGCACACGTATGTGTGTGTCACACGAAATACAGGTATGGATAAAAATCGTTAGAATTAATTTCTTTAGCTCTGGGTTTGAAATTTTGCCCTATATGCAGTTTCAGTAAAAGGATTGCTGCCTCTTCCACCCTATATTTTAAATTTAAGGAAAAGAACATTTAATAAATATGATATTCACGCACAATTGCTTGTATTATACTTATTACACTATGGTTTCGATTGTAATTGTTGTAGCATCAAACTTCACTTAAGTTTGAGTAGGCAAAACATGACTTTGGTTACACCTATTCAACGAGTAATGCCTCACAATGCCTCTAGAATGTTTATATGATCTCACCGGCGGTCTCCTGTCAGCGGCCGCGTCTTCGGGCATGGCGCGCTTGGCGGCGGCGGGAACAGGTGCGGGGACGGCAGTAGGGGCAGCGGGGGCGGGCGAGGGAGGCGCGCGGGGCGCGAGGGCGGCAGCTGCGGGATCCGCCTCTGACACTGAGAACGAAACATAATATTTGTCATCATTTAACATAAACACTAAAGTTTATATATTTTTACAAATTAAAAAGACTTTATTAAAAACAGTTCAAATATTAAATAAGCATCTTTAATTTCATGCTTTAATGCATGTTTCTATGTTGTTTAAAAAAGTTTTCAGAAACCTTACTTTTTAATACAATAATAATTATCTTTGTTAATTTACTTAAACGGGTAAAAGATTTATATAAAATCCATTTAATCTTATGATGTAACATTAAATACACATCAAAAACATACATTCATTTTCATATAACCATGAAACATTTTCATATCAATAGATTCTTCTATTCTACTATAGAATACAAGTTAAACAATAAGCTGAGAGATGACTCACTCTTGATGTCCGGCGTCTCGCCCGACCTCACCGACGTCGAGTCATCTTCCATATCCACATGCATCTGAGAGCTGCGGTGCTCCTGTGAAAAGAAAACTTTTATTAAATATATTAATCCTATTCTTATATTGTAAACAAATAATTAAATAAAAAATAAGCACATTTTCCCTAAAGTAAAAGAAAATTTATACAAAAAATAATATGACCCCAAAAGCAGTTAATGGCAGCCATCAATAAAAACTGTAAATAATTTAACCTAAAAATAGTATGATTTCTATAAATAAAATAACAGAGCTATTCTATTTATAGTAATCATATTGATGATTAATAATAATAAATAAATATATAAATTTAGTATTTTATACTACCTTCGACGACGGCGGAGGCTCTCGCGGCTGGTTCGGTTCGCAAGCAATGTAACCACACACGTACGTCACATTAACGTATTGTTATATATTAAAAACACACACACATACACAAGAAATTAATATATTTACAGTACAGTTGACGTTTCGCGGGTTTTTTCTTTTTTTTATTTTTTTTTCTTCCGAGAGAACAACGATGTACCGCGACACATTGGCCTTACTGATATTTAACAGTAGTACAGTTATGTAAAATAAATAAAAAAACTTATAAATAAAATTTAACAAAATGTTAATTCAAAAATATAATTTACTGAACCAGATATTGCATATACAATTTCTCAAAAAAAAATCATCATTCGAGTGAGAATCGAATCCACGGTTTTTACTTTACGTATTTAAGTTACACACTTGTAATTATCAACCACACACACACGCACACAAAGTATGGTCGATGAATCGTGTCCAAATTAAAAAACCCATCCACATCTAACTTCAGGGTGGCCACGAAACATATACTGTACTGCACTTATCTATTTATTATACATACAGAAATAGAAAAAAACAACAGAATACAATAAAATTAAACATAAATATATATAAAAAAAACCAGTGCAAGAAAGCTCTCTTTATATATACTAACCAACCCTCTGATATTGCTCCTTGTTGCGTAGACGACTGCGTCGAGCACGCGTCTGTCCGTTCGTATGCGTGTGATATATTTATGTGAATGTTAGTATATATACGAATACAAGATACTATTAGTAAATTATTATATAAGCTCAATTATATATATAGCAGCATGTTATGAAAAGTTAATGGTGATGATATTTTTTAAATATTACATTAGGTGATGTAATTTTTTTATTTAGTTAAATTATTAGTAGCCAATATATAAAATGTTCTAGTGACTCAAATACACTTACACTTTACATACACTTTCTTGATACACAGTGGTCTATTTAATAATACTTGTATTTTTAAGCTATATTATTTTTAATAAGGAAATAATAATATTTGAAAACAGAAATAATATTCTTCTTCTTATTAAAAACACATCACAAAGGGCCCAGTATAATATAAACCATCTTTTAATATAATAAAACAGTTCAACATATTAAAATCCATACAAACCTCAGAATCATCATCAAGCAGTTCCTCCTCAACAACTTCTGCTCTATACTCGAGCAGCAGATCCCTGAGGGATTTGGAGTCAAGGTCTCCAGAGACAAACTCGTGTTTGAGTAGTTCCATTGAAGTGGGCCTTTTTTCTGGGTCCTGTAAAAGAAATTAAGCATGTTGTAGGTAAACATGAATAGAAATATTATGAGGAAATATTACATTCAATCTTCAAATAATATTACAGTTTTTCCATTAATATGCTAATGGGCACATACTTTTATTACGAAAATATACCAACTTAAATTGAGAACCTGCTCCATTTTGAGGTTGATTTAAAATTATTTACACCAATGGTTATTAAAGATTGTTGTTATTACAACATATAATCTAGTAGAAAAGCTTTCAAATTAAAATGTTTTTTTTTTACAATTCAGTTAAAAATCACATTATTTTTAAAACATTTTTTTCTACACACTATTTTTAAAACCCCGAATCCCCAACACGAGCACCACTACATATGAACCCACCTTGACCAGAGCCTTCGCAATAAAATCATTAAACGTCTTGGACCAGCGCGACGGCGCGTCCAAGGCAGGCGGGTCGCTCTTCTGTATCTTGAGCAGCACCCTCATAGGGGTCATCTCATGGTTGGGGGGCTCCATCTGGGCGAACTCTATCAGGGTAATGCCCAGGGACCAGATGTCCACCTGTGGACACAGACATTTATTGTTTATTAGCTTGTGAATGTAGTAACTAAAAGTTGTGTGCCTATATATATAGCCTATATAGACTTCTTAGCTTCTGTTAAATTTTTCAAGTGATAAAATGTAAAAAAAATAATCTTGTTGACAAAAAGTAGGTATCATAACTATAAGTATGAACCATGCAGTATTTAAGTTCTTCTTAAGCTTATTATACCCTAATAACAGTGAAAACTTAGTGCCTCACAATTCACTCCATACTAATTTAGAAAACGCCAGCAGTAACAAAAGCAATAATTTACTTCATCGCAATGGCAGGAGTCTAACCCACAACTACCAACACACACTCCCACTTAGGTATAGCGCGCACTAGTGATTTTTGTCACCGTGACTGTTGCGTCACTGTCACCGTGTACATTACACTAAATGAAGGTGCGCGCATTTGGATACGTGACAATTGGGTGACTTTTTGTCCGCGGAGGACGGCAACACGCCGGTGACGCAACTATCACCGCGTCCATAGATTTGTATGCCCGTGCGCGTATTAGCAACTAAATGTCACTTCGTTCGCCCTCCCCCTTGCGGTTTCCATACTTGTCGTATTCCGCATAAACATGAAACAGCAGCGTGTTGCATTGCAGCACCGAATTTTTATTTCAAGAATGGCGTCAAGTTCATCACCAAGGCAAAACGTGTGTTTTCATGAAGATAAAATAGACAATGACAATACTGATTGACGAAATTGAGTTGAGGCCATTGCTCTATGACAAATGAAAAGTTGAAAGCCAATATTTTCTACATTTGCTTTTTTTTCTATTTCTTAATATAAGTGCACAGACAACCATCTCTTCGAGATCCATTTTATGAAATGTAAAAAATTTCGTCACTGTCATCGCAAGTGCGCGCAGTCGCGAAAAGTATGGTGATATGTCAGTGACAAAAAATTTATTGTCACCGTGACAAAAGTCACCAGTGCGCGCTAAGCCTTAGACTATAATAAACAAAATAAATAAAAATAACCTTAAAGTCATATGGATGGTCTCTAAACGTCTCGCACAGGACCACCTCGGGCGCCATCCAATATGGAGTTCCGATGAACGTATCGTGTTTCTGTAGCGTTGATTTATTTTTCGCTGACACGCCAAAATCCGCTGGAAATTGATCGGGAAAATATTTTAGATATATTTATTTATAGATACGAAAATAGCAAGCAGGAAAAGGGAATTTTGTGTTAAGGCACTCTATGTTCCACACATTCGCCCAATTTTCAACTGTGGAACTTAACGCCGCAACTTGTCTATTAATACAGCGGGTAATTGACACTAATTTCTCCAAATAAGACTCGAACTCACAATCAGGCCATTTAGAGTCAAATGCCTATCCACTGCGCCATGACGGCTTCAAATGTTCAAGTTCAGATGACAAAATAATAGTGAAATTGAAACGTAGACATTCAATTTTAACTGTCGTAACTCAACGCCGCTACAATAAAACGCAAAAAGAAACAACTCACCTAACTTAACACCCCCAGTCATAGTAGCCAGCACGTTCCCAGCCTTCAGGTCCCTGTGTATGACGCGGCGCGAGTGCAAGAACTGCAGTCCCCTGCACATCTCGCGGCACACGTAGGCTATTTGTGACTCGTTGAGACCTTTCTCTAGCTCCGACATCACCGAGTCCAGGGCACCGCCGTCGCAATACTCGAGGAGCATCTGGAAAATATAAGAAAAAAATATAGTTATTGTTTTTTTTTCTAATTTAAAAGAATACATTAAATCCCGCAATATGACATGCCTTTCCAAAAATACAATATATAAAAGGACATGTTGTCACTGACTTAGATAAGACGTACGCACAGCCGTAACCGCTGATGGCAGAGTCGTGAAATTTGGACAGATGTTTAGTTTCGTTATCTGGACATCCACTTAGACGGGATTTTGAATAATTTTAACCCTAAAGGAATGAAATAGGGGTTGAAAGTTTGTATGGGAAAATCTATAAATCGCCACCGATTTTCATAAAAAATTAAATTCAGACTCTTAAACAAATTTAATTGAACACGTGTTTTGTGTTTTTTTAGAATTCACCCCTAAGGGTGCAAATAAGCAGGCTAAGCTGCGCGCGTCCGCTAGTTCTATATATTTCACAAAATAAAAACATAAGTTTACAATTGAGGACATGAAATAAAATAAATGTGAAACATAATTGTTTTTGATAACGTTTAAGAGTACTTAATTATGATAATATAACCATTGTTTATATGGAGTTACCATCTCAAATATAACTCTAAAAAGAGTCCAAAACCGACTTACCCACAACTTGTTATCAATAAAATACGCCTCATGCATCTCCACGACATTGGGATGCCTACATTCAGACAGTATATCGATCTCGACGGTGAAGTCGGCGAGGTCGTCCTCGTTGTCCAGCACGCACATCTTGGCGGCTGCGAGCTGGCCTGTCGTTTTGTGTTGTGCTTTGTACACCTGGGAGACGTTAGGTGAGATGAATTTGATAAGAAAATTAGGTGAATTGACATAATTGGTAATCTACTAAAAGGGTTTTACTTAAAACTCATTACTAAAGCTACCTTTCCAAAAGCGCCATCGCCGAGCTCGCCCACCATGTCCCAGTTCTCATTCGGGTCGGAGTTGTCCCGTATGTTGCTAAACACTTTCTTCTTTTTGGCATCGTTGCCGCTGCCCAGGTGCAGCACCTAGAATAAATAAATAAATTTATGTATAAGAGATATAATAATAATAATATGACGGTCTGTCTGTCTATCACATATTATACAGCTCCTCAGATCAATCAAAAGAAACGAGCGTATAAGCAGAGTCTTTGTTGCATGTTTATATATAGCTGGAATATATTGATATATAGCTAGAAATGGACTATACGGCAACAATTTTTGTCGTTAATCCTCCAAATTTTTATTGAAGTTTTCTTTTTACTGCACTTTACACTTCAACGTCATCTTGCATCTTAACACGACTTAAACATAATGCAAGCTAGATTATTTGTTATATGGAAACAGGAAACAGAATAAACATCTATATTTGGATAAGCAGTGAAAGGCAGTTCTCTTTGCAAAGACTGGTCTAAGACCAGTAAGTAAAAATAAGATTTAAGATTTCAATTAATTACTATTTGAGTTTGTTATTCTTGTCCAGAAGTAAATATTATGAATTGATGAAAGCGTCTTAATTAGTTGCATATACTATTTTAGATACATATGTATTAAATATGTAATAATAATTTACTACTATTAATTATCAGTCTCACACTTACTGCAATAGCATATAGCAAGGCAGATACAGAAAACCAAGTGATAAGATACTTTGTTTCCGGAAACTGTTCAATCAAAATTTAGAGGCATTACGGAGGGAGAGTGGAAGGCATCGCGCTTTGTTTTTTTTTTCATTACAAGATAATTAAAATAATTCATTTTTAAATTGTTGGCAATACGGCGCCTGCTTGTCGTTGAGATGCATCTTTAGTGAAGTAAGAGTGATACTAAATCAATTAACTTGTTGGTCACTACAACACTACACAGGACGTCGTTTATTTAAATAATTCCCACCTTTTTAAGATTATTAAAGAAAGACATTGTCGTCAGTGAGCGCGTCGTCGCCGACGCGCTGAGCTCTCAACCGTCTTTACTCATCTTGACGCCGCACCTCTGCTATTTCTGCAAGAGAACAAAAAACAAACTGTTAAACTCCTGATTTATTAATATAATGTAATAGTTTGATTCATTTTACACCAAATAGTGGGATAAGGGAGACCGAGGGAACCTAGTATTGAGACATCATTAAATTTGCTTACACAAATCGAACCCACAACCATTGGGTCAACAGACAGACGCGCCCCTGCGCCACGACGGCGTCTAAGTTTTTTCTTTAGTATTAATATACTACGTAGATATATTTAATATTAGCCATTTCTTTAATTTTTTTCACTGCCAATAAAAAAAATCAAGGAATATAAGAAGAAAATGTGAGATACTGAATAGGAAGTGAAATCACATCTTTTCAATACGAAAACGGAAATGAACGGAAATAATGAAGATCAATGAATGGCATCTTGCATTGAATCTAAATTAAAATTGAACTCAGGCGTGAGTTGCAAGGGAAAAGGAAAAATAACAATGGTTATTCTGTATTTAAATGACACTTTGAAAACTACTCTTTTGCTATATATTTTTTTTATGTTCACGTTATCGCATAAAGCAGGGTAAGCAGAGGTACCACCACCACTAGGTTTCCTTTGAAAAACTGTTGTGGTGCAGTAGCACAGTGTATGACTATAAACGCGAAGATTGTGTTCGATTCCCACTCGGGGCAATGAATTATTTAATACTATCATGGTCTCGCTCTGGAAACAAGGCATAGCGCGGCATAGATTTACTCGTACCATTCAACTCGCAGAAAATGGCATCGGAGTATCTTAATACTAGTTCCCCTATCCTGCATAACTTAGGGCTCTTTACATTTCATTTTTAAGCCAAATCTTTGAAATATTGATTGATTGAGTGATTGGAAATTAGTATAAAAACAGGATTTTAAGATACACACATACATGTGTAGCGACAGTGGATTCGACTTCTATCCGAAGGAATGAATTATTTTTATTTTCTCACTCTGTCAATAAAATAACGCGCGTCGTTGAGTTCCGCGACTTAATACGCAATCTTTTAACACCAGTTTCCCTCTCCCTACACTGCTATGCGGCAAAAAGCTTAAATAATTGTTCTTCTTAACATAATCGTATGCACTTCTGTATTTAAGCATAAATTACAGAACGTAGCATATTAAAATAGTAAAAATGATGTCGGTATTGTAATATGAACGGAAACGAACGGGCTGATAAACAAGTTACTATTAATGATGACTAATCGTGTAATTGTAATATATAATAATGTAAGAACATAGCAGATGGGACTTGTACGGTACACTCTCCTAGGACATAGTGTGTAGTGGTCGTAGTGTGTGGTGTACGGGTCACCGATACGCCCGCCCAGCTGTGACGGTCCGTTACGACACTACCGCGTGGCGTTAAACATAGCATTTGTGTTTTCTTACTAAAAATTATATATAATATGATATACATCTAGATAGTTTGTCTATCACTCAGTAATGGATTAGGACGATCGATCTCAGAGTTGAGAGCGGTTTATAAATACGGGCTTTAGAAATGGATATTAAATACTTAAACCTAATCAAAGTACTGTCTAGGCAGCAGGTGGAAAGTAACCCAACACTCGACGGCGAGGGTCGCACGCCGCACGCGTGGTGGCCACTCGATCAGCTATGACGGTCCGTTACCACACCGTCAACCTTTCTCTGCAAGTGTGGAACAGAATACACTGCCGGTGTTGGGTACCTTAAGTGGACAGTGTTTGATTGGAATGTACCATTTACTGGGGGTACCATAATACTAGGTTCCCATGTTGCCTCTGCCAACTCTCTGCTATGTGCTGGGTGAACGTGAAGCTAAAACTTATATCATAATAATCATCGTACAATAACTTAAAAATTAGATTTTACCACAGAAACATATTATTCCAGTTGTTCTTTTAATCTTATCACCGTCCCATTGTTAGTTTATTATAAGTTGCTGAAATAATTTTAAAAACTTCACCCATTTTCTGAGAGTCTAAATCATGTGTCAATCAATGGTTCCCGCATAGACGTAGCCTTTTTATTAACCAACTTCTGTAAAAGGAGAAATTCTTTTACTTCTCACTTATCTCCGGAACTACTGGTTCGAATGGGAAAATTCCTTTTGTGTGAAAACAGTAAAAAATTACTACGAAATTTACGATAATGTAAAGTAATGCTCATATTAGTAGTTTGTATAAATGCGTTACAAACGTATACATATAAAGCACGAAAGCAGTTCAGTTAATAAAATAAAGAAGCGCGTAGCTCAAACGGGCGAATTAGAGGGCGGGTCGCTAGTCTTTACATAATACAAAGAACATATGCGGAAATCTCAGGAACCTCTGGATGGTGGAACCCATTTTCAACCAAATAAAATCTTCCCAAAATTATTGTAAAATATAATTTGATCTGGATCCTTTCCAATGATTTGTCCTTGTGTTTTTTAGTATTTCATGCAGCCAGCCGTTTTTTTCGTATAATAATTTCAATAAATTTAGTTGAAACATAAAAAAACTTGAATTACTACAGTATTTGACAAGAGAACTAGATTTTGTTTTATATTAAACTAGTTTAAATTAAGCAGCTTTCTATCGGGCCTCAATGCTTTAAACAGATATTAAGTAGAAAATTAAAATTAATGACCAGCCTACCAATACATATTTTTTATTATTTCTGCATGGTTTATCCCGCATATAGAAGGGTAGGCACAGTGAACTTAGCCGAAATCAAGGTATTACCTTTTTGGTGTCATTGGAGATCTGCGCCAGAAAAGTCTCAACAAACAAGCTAAGAATATTACTTTATAATGTTTGTTAAAATGAACTAAATCAATATTTGTTGAAACCGACCACATTCTTATATTCAGACCGCGCATATGACATCACCCTGTAAGGCTAAGTGGCGTGTGTCGTGTGCGTACGGAACATTAAATTAAAAGAAAAACCGGCCAAGTGCGAGTTGGACTGACGCACGAGTGTTCCGTAATATTCTATACATCTATAAAAACGACACAAGGACAGCGGAGTCTTAGTAATAGTCCCGGTCCCGTTTTACTCTTTGGGTACGTTACCTTAAAAAATGAAATGATAGTAGGTTGGATTCCCACCCAATAATGATAATTATTTCATCTATGGTGCACATACTGCATTTCTATATCTATACATATAAAATCGAAAGGTCACTCACTCATCACGAAACCTCTGAAACTACATGTGCTAGGAATCTGAAATTTTGCATAGGAGTTATTTATAGGACGTGGGTGCTCGCTAAGACGGGAATTTGCAGTATTCGACTTCTAAGGGGTTGTTTTTGGGGTTGAAAGTTTGTATGAAACTTCGTTAGTACAAATGCTAGGAGTCTCAAATTTTGCATAGACGTCACTAGGACGTAGCCATGGAGACAGAAATTAATAATAACATAGTTCACGCGGGTGAAACCGCGAGCGGGCCGCTAGTATAATATAAAACTGTACCGTGACTAGTGACAATAGGAATAGTTTCTAAAGAATACACCACAAGGAGGAAAACTTATAAAATCTATTCAGTTTAATTATATTTATACGTGTTGTACTCATTTGTTTGTAAGATTAACATTCCTGAGTTATGTCAACGTAATTGTATAACAAACTAGTATAACGCGAAGGGATGTTTTGACTAATTACTTTTTTTTCTTTATATATATATGTTAAACAAGCTCTTAATGGATCAACTGGAGGCCTTGTGATAAAATCCAAGAAATTGCGTTTGGCCCACTTATAAATTGAATTTGAACTGTATAGCAAAAAAAACTTGGCAGTTATACGTATTTTATTTAGGTGACAATACGATATTATGGTAACATCAAGCTGGTCTGATGATGGAGCCAGGACGTAAACGGTAACGCGGCAATAAGTCACAATATAGTAACTACAGTTAGTACTTCCTTTAAATTTGACCTCTTTGGCAGCGGACACACTCGGGCTGCGCAGGTTTCTTTAAGGTGTTTTCCTCGCAGGCGCGTGACAAGGTCAACCAACGCTCGTCTTGAATGAAGTCATCTTATGATTTTAAATGTTATTTTAAATTAAAAGTGAATTAAAGTGTCTGGTTCTTAAATTTAACTAATAGTAGTTAGAGCACGTGATGGATAGGGAACTCACCTTATGAAAGAAGAATTCGAGTTAATATGTTATGTGCAAATAAAGTTAGATGCTATTTTGAACTGAACAAACGAGAAACTAACTTTTATTTTATACAGGTTTGTAAATACAGATTATAAAGAGTATAAAAACTTCAATGGTATTATTAGTTATATTGTTCTGAGTATATAATAACAATAGGAATGACGTACAACCAGACAATTTATAGAAAAAACACAATACAGGATAAAAATATATGCATAAGTTCTGAAGAGCGAGCTCTTTCTATCGAGGACGAATTTCAAGGGTCCTTCGCAGTGCAGACCTACACTGTGCCTACTGCCTATGCGAGCGTTCACCTTACTTTGCTTTTATGTTCATATTATGAGAATGAGTGTGCAATGAATCGATATGTACTTTTATAACCTACGTACATATATTGCGAAATAATAAGAAAATATATAGGTTCATTTTTACACTTCATGGTAATTAGTTCAAAAAAATGTCTTAAATATTTTATAGTGGGGATGTCACGTGACCGATGATGATGAGGCCATCGTGATGCGAGAGGGTAGAGAGAGAGGAATAACTGTCAAGACATTCTGTCCTCCATTTATCTTCCCAATTCGAAACAATACGTGTAGACATAGCAGTCTTCGTCAAATCAAAATAAATCATTGGAATCCGAATAGGAATCGAACCCACAACCATCGCTTTACAGTCTACAGCCATATGGACAGTAGGTGGCATTCTAAATCATAATCGCATGTAAACGAGAGGAATCTAACACTATGGAACCGGTTTCGTGACACGGCAGCTTGTACCGTTCGATTATAGATATGACCGACTTTGAATTTGGGTGTGTCGTCAATTTTTTAATATTTTCCAAGTAAAAATATATTCTAAAAAATTATATTTTACTTAAGGTTATATCCTTAAGTTTATACCCTTGTATAAAGAGTATTCCATAGCACAGATAATGTAAGCGTTTAAACAATTTGCAAAATATCAGGCATGTCCTAGTTTACTGCAAGTTTGCTATTAAACTTTGTCGTTAATAATGCAATAGAAGTGGGCAGAGAGAACCCTAGCCCTAAGACAGAGAAATTTTCTAAACATTGCATGTTGAATAGCAGAAGTGAGGGCGACACACGGCCTCATGTCTTCATGTAATACTGGCATCAGACTAGTAGGCTATAATAATTAAACAACAAAACCGTTACTCACGTGCCAAAATAATGCAATGACTTAATAATACAATGACTTGAATTCTATTTATAGATGAATTAAATAACAATAACGTGTAATAAGCACGCTAATAAAATAAGTAATATCGTAAAGGAAAATTTGCATATTTCATATTACAACTGCGTGTTGAGTGGCGTAACTCAACGCCACCGTTTGTTCTGCCACGAGTCACAGATACAACACACAGCCATGGCGTTTTTAATCAGACGCCGTCCACTCCTCTCTGTACCTGTAAGAATTTCGGAGAATTCTTAGTGCCTCCCAATACTCCCCAAGGAACCTGCACGCGACATTTCATTGTTGCACGGGACATGATTCACATTGTCTATTACTTAGAGGAGCCGTAGCGTAAATCTATAGAAAGTATATCATATCTACTAAGGCTTCTTTCATATGTTAAATATAAAAAGGAACCTTTCAAGTGCTTAATTTTAAGCGTTACTTTATTTTTATTGCATTTTTGATGTGGTGAGAACGTGTCATGTATTGTAATATGCTTAGCGAGGGATAAATTGGTATTTTTTTAATTTGACGCTGCAGATTTACAAAACGCAGCGTTGAGTTCTGCAACTTAACACATAATATTTTAAAAGTTGGACTAATGCGTAGGAAACAGTGTCTAAAAATTAGGCTCGTTTGTCTATCTTGCTATATAAAAAAATAAATTCTTTTTTTGGAATTACAACACGAAAGAGAAAAACATCACTAAAATAAATAGAAAAATAACTAAGTAAACCGGCACCTGGACTTCAAATCATAAATAGTTACGAAATATCTACGATACGGCATTGAAAGTGAAAAAAAAAATCCATGAAAAACTCCCCTCCATGTGGAAGCTCATGCACGCATGAACCGCCTCTAGGTAACTGTATAGATCACATCTATATATAATAAAATTGTAATTGATCGCTGTTTGGACATCGAACATATAAGAAAATACGATTGAAATATAGTTTTCATTATTGTACTTTGGTGAGCTTCCCTTAACGTTTAGTTTGATTTATTTCATTCGGTATGTACCTAAATAAAAAAAAGGTAACCGCTTTGAAGTTAAGCTAAACCTTTGTGCATTATTCACTGTGCATCTTACAGCCACGACTCATCAGCCCTACTGTAGTGCGACTACTCAATAAGTGGCCAATATGCGTGAAAACGGTGAATGCGTTAGAGAAATTACGTGTTCTAGAGACGCCCTCCGGTCTGAGAAGACAGTACTGGCGTGAAGAAAACTTATTCAAACAAATCTTAGTAATATCAATACATAGATAAAAAATATTTTTAAAAAACAAAGATAAAGTTATCAGAAAGTAAATAAAACTAATAGTAAAAAAAATCAACCAGATAATTTTTAAAGGGTGGAGGTGGTGATGGCAGGTTAACAATTATATTCAAGAGGATCTTTACAATTGTATAATAGTCATTTCCCGTGCTGCGCAGACAGCATGCGTTGAGTTCCACCGCTGCTTTATTCAGCTTAAATAATCAAAAAACAAGCAACGCAGTGTCACAAACTTTTAGCGCAAATACCTTGCAATAGTTAAAAAATCTTAAAAAGGATAAGATCTGCATCATGGGACTTCTATATTATTAATTAATTTAATTAATATAATTTTTCCCCATTTTTTTACTACACACAAAAAACAAAATAGACAAATGAAACCCCACTTTCCTGTACGACAGTCGCGTAGTCTGCCAGCGAAACGCACACGTCTGACACGCTTTCGATTCTAATGCTTTGTCGCATTCCTTCCCTTCGCCTCTCATTGATATCTCTATAGTATACGGAGCTCCATTTGTTTGTAGAAATCGTATATAAAATACAAATATTTGATAAAAGTTTTCCTGCGGCTTGGCTTAGATCAACTGGGCTTATAATCATCCTCCACCAGTAGTCACAAAGCTGTGTTCAGCTTCAGAATATTAATATATAGAAGTATACATGTAATTATTGAATTCGTGGAATGATTTAGATGTTATTGACTGTGCTACCCTGCGAAGAGCGATCCTGCCGCGTCTCATAGGCGGAGAAAGATTTCGTTGGATTTGATCAGCACGTCGAGCGTATATAAATTGATATTTTATTATTTCAGGAGAATGTAGTATTAGGACATACTTTAAGAGTACGCAAACGTAATTTCGAATACCAACTCCGCGCTTCACCTCAGCAAAGAAATGAAAATAATTTTAATACATCATTTATGTAGGTGTGGGTTTGGTGTTGAGTTTCGCGACGCAACATGCAATGCCAGAAAGTCGGGAAAAACTGGGGAAACGACAAAGTGGGGAAAGGAAGTTTCTTAATGGGAACAGAGTATCTTAAGACTAGGTTCTCAGGTTCCCTCTGCCTACATTGCTGTGTACGGGATAGAGCGTGAAGTTAAAAAAGAATAATATTCTGAATGGGAAAGCTGTGATTATTAGTCGTTTAGATACATTATACCGCTCTAACAAAAACAGTCATAATTAACAGATCCATTAGTAAAGTTTCTCGCTGTATCCTGTCACTTGTCTGTTGTAACAGGGTAAATAGAGAGATGCAAGTATCAAGTGACTCCGTTCTCCTTTTCCGCTCGAATTCGGAACATTGCATGTGGAATTCTCCGAGTGGGAAATGAACTCATATCCATTACATTAACAGTCAATCTAAATATAGTTAAATTACTATATTTTATATTTGGGCTAAATATGCATATGTACTCGTATGCACAGCGATATCGCAGCTGACATGAGGTCATAATGATTCTTCAACGAGAAATGTCATTGTCATGCATTTTAAGGTTATAGCGTGTCGTTTACTACGTTTGTATATTGGGCACTGAATTATTATCGATTTTATAATGAGACATTTAAAAAGTTGAACGTGGCGTCGTAGAAAAATAAAAATGTTTTTAAAATACATATACCTATATGACAAAACTCATATTCTTCTTTCTTGTACAATATAATATGCAAAATAGCTTTACGCTGTATTCCATATACAAAAGAGTAGATAGAGGAAACCTGATCTAGGGGAACGGAGCGTCGTCCGTTCATCACGCACAGCCCAATCAAATAAATAAATTAATTAAACCCACAACTGTCCCGTTCACAGTCCGACACTAATTAAAGAGAATATTACTTTGTTTTTATGTCCACACAATAACAGAGAGAACTGCCTTCCATTCATGGCGTACAAAGAAAAATCCAATCATATACGAGTATTGGACATTATCAAGCGATGAGTAATCAATCCATCAACAAGTATGTGTTAGCATTATCTACATATGCGAGTATGTAACGCAATACATATTATAATGGTCATTAATCTATAGAGAATGTCGCGACACGTGCGCGCATTTCCTGCTATTTTTTTCTTTTTTATACATATGAGATGGAAAAGATATGACTCTGTTTCAGAATAAGAAGAGAAGAAACTCCTTAGCAACCCATGTGTTCACCGTGCAGGTGCCATGCCCATCGAGCGTTGCAGAGAGAGGAGTTTGGAGAGTG
The DNA here is from genome assembly GCA_016802625.1 of Heliconius numata. Taxonomy (NCBI): domain Eukaryota; kingdom Metazoa; phylum Arthropoda; class Insecta; order Lepidoptera; family Nymphalidae; genus Heliconius; species Heliconius numata. The sequence continues at coordinate 846,876 of JAEBDU010000038.1, read as the reverse complement.
CCTGGGACTTACGACCCAAGTGTAGGTTTAAGATGCGCATTTACGTTCACCTCCACTGTCCGCGCTCCTCTCTCTACCTAACCAAATTTGAAAAGAGAATTAGTTCGTTAGTAGAATTAGACGCTAGACGCTGCTCCATGACGGCATCGAAAAACCGGCCACGTGCGAGTCGGACTCGCACTCGAAGGGTTGCGTACCATCCTCTATAAAAAATGGCATAAAAATTATGTCTTGTATGTAAAGTCCCTTAAATACAACAGACAGAAATACATCATGTGTAAAAACGTCAACTGTCAATCACGTTTAATATGGGGTACAGCCCGGTTGAAGAGGCAGACAGCGGAGTACCTACGCCAAAAACATTATGCTTGTCTACATCTATTAATCTTATATTAAGCTAGCTTTCATCAGCGTCTTCGCCCTATTGCTGAAATGGAAATAACTAAAGAGTTGTGTGTGGCACATGACACATCCTATGTGCTCGAGGTAACTTTAACCGGAGGTTACAGTGTATTACATCGAAACGATTACTGTGTTACTATACAGTAAGCCTTCTTCGATCAACAGCAAATATACTTGTTAGTTCGAATCAATAGTTCCCAAGATTAGTGCGTTCGACCAAACAAACTCTTGCTTTATAATATTGGTACAGAAGTACGGATAATATCGATGATGATATTACGTTGCGTCAATGGAAAAGCTATGAACTCTATTTAGGCATAAAATGGAATTACTTAGTTCTCTTCATGTCTCAATGATTATATTAATGTTATAAATAAGGAATATTTTTTCCACTGCATCAAATACCGTTAAATATTTCACATCTCTTCACATCAGAATTTTGAGTATCTGCCTCTTATAAATAGAAGCTATATAATCGCGCGTCTAAAATATAAAAGTCAAGGAAACTTAGATAAGAAATACAACCCACCTCATCATAAATATCGCTATTCTGGGACCGCTATGAATGTGCGAAGACGAGCTCGCTTCCACCGAATGCTATAAATCTAACCACTAAGTTCCGTCCATCAACTGCGTTATACGAGAAAAAGCGTGAAATTGCTATTAATTTATGTCAATTATTATGTTACATGACACCTAACAAACATTAACTAGTTTATCAGTGACATAATGTTAAGATACTAAATTCTTTAACATTTTATGTGCATTTTAATTTTTTAATATAATTATATCGATGCAAATTATTTGTATATGATGTAACCAAAATATATATTTTTTAATATTTTTCTCAAAAACAAATATATATAATCATTTCCAAGAAAAGCGAGATTTTTCGAAAATTGGAACAATATTTAGAAAATTTGGCGGTAAGTGGGGAACGGAGTGCCTTAACACTAGGTTCCCTCTGCCTACCCTGCTATATACGGGGTACAGCGTGAGGATAAAACAAAAAATAACATTTAAAAAAACGGTCAAACTTCTATAGAAAGCAATCTTTAGCTATTACGCGATACATTACGCGTTCCGCAAATAATAATTTTGTTGATATAGCGCACATAGGTAAACGTTTAAAACGTAATAACCTTTTGCTTACTGACATAACGATTTTCTATACTCCTAACCGCCTACCGCAGACAACTTATGTAATACCTATAAAATGAACATAGTTTTTTTTTTGGGCTTCAGGGGGAACTTAGTATCAAGACACTATGTTGCCTACTTGCTACCGAATTTTTGAGATATTGAGTGTTGGTCGGCGGAAGTCAACACCATATTTTTGTGTTGTTACCAGAGTGAGGAAATAAAGATAATTGATTTCCCGTCGAGTGGTAATCGAACCCACGGCCACCGCAAGAGCATTTGAACATACTAAACCACTTTACTACAAATAAGGAATAATTAATAACCTTACAAGTTCTGATCTTAGACAATATAACATACTAGCTTCTGCCTTTGTGGGCCAAGTAACTAAGAGTTGTTTATATCATGTGACTAAGTTAAAAAGTGAAGTAAATTAAGTAGAAGAAACATATTCTACGTCTAAGTAAGCAACTCTGATCAGTTTCATCGTGGTTGTGAGTTCGATCCCCAGTCGAGAAGAGGAAATATTTTTTAAAATTTATATTTTCATTTCTTTGCTCTGGAGTCAAGGCAAAGCGCCGCGTTGAGTTCGACCACTCAACACGCAATGCTTCTAATATTTAGCGGAACGGAGTGTCAACACGAGGTTCCCTCTGCCTACCCTGCTGTGTGCAGGATACAGCGCGAAGCTGATTTTTAAAAATATCCCATTGGGTATAGTAGGTAACTTGGAATGTCTGAGTGATAGAGATGGTTTTAGGTTCACTTACGCCCAATATTAATAATGTATCTCCTATCTCCAGTTAACGTCTATCTCGTTCTGTCCGACATGTCTGTCCAATCACTAACCTGCATGCCTACCTCCATCTCTGTCTATTTCAATCTATGGTAGCAATTTTTTGATTAGGATTGGTTATTAACATTGGGCGTAAGAGGGCTATTTACATTTAAAAAAATGCAGGATTCGCTTTTCAAATTTAGACAAAAACAAATACGGATATTGTACACATCTTCAATTAGAAAAAAAAAAAACAAAATTGTTCAAATTACCACCTTCAACCGCCAAATTTTAATTTTTAAGGCATTGAGTGTTAAGTGGCGGAACTCAACGCCGTCGTTACCAAAGCGAGGAAAACCAAACAGAACCATCATGTTTAAAGTCACACGCTTTAGCCTCTGCGCCACAACGGACCAGATGTAACATATAAGATAAAAAATGAAGTGCATAGCATTAATATAAAAGAATAATAAAAAGTTTTGCAAACACTGCTTGATAACATGTAATCAACAGGACATTATTATCTCAGTAACATTTAACATTATAATAACAAAAGTTTGTTCAGTGATTTAAATCTTTATAATAAACTTGTGACTCATTTTTTTCTATCTATACTAATAATTTAAAGCTGCAGAGTTTCTTTGGGTTTATTAATAGTAGAAAATATTATATCTATTCGATTCCCACATAAAGAAATTAATTGTTTCTTCATTTTTGTAATGAGTGTGGTGTCAATGTTGTTTTGTATTTCTGGATAAGTAATTTCATATATTAAAATGCCTTTCAATTATTTTATATTATTTTATATTATTGAATATAAAGCTGGAGCTTCTTTGGTTAGACACTAACCTCCAGAACTATTGATGTCTCCTGATTTAATTATTAGAGATCAAGCACTCATAATATTAATTACAGCCATATTCACTTGAATTGAATTCTTGATATATGGTGTTGAGTGTGCCAGTTGAGCACAATTCAACCCATGTGCACTTACAATGCATGAAATGTACACTCATTATATTAGGTTAATTGGCAAATATCAGTGAACTGCAATATTTACAACAGAAAACATGTCAAACCCAGTTTAGTTTATCTTATCAAGGCATCCTAACCTTATTGATAGTCATGTCAAGAGACAGTGTTATCAGATCTCTTATCTTTAGATAACAATACATCTGAGGAAAGCTGTACAATGTTTATATAATATATTTAAAATTGCTCACTGAAGTGGGGTTCTAACTCATAACAGAGTTTGAACCCCACTCCATTAGAAAAAAAATCTTCATTACCCTGCTAAGATAGACAAAATGCGGCTTGCAGTTCCATTGCTCAACACAATGTCACAAAAATTGGACAGAAAGTGGTGAACAGAGTGCTTAACACTAGGTTCCCTCTATTTATCTCTATATTCAAGAAATAACATTATCAAAAAGGTTTTTCTGTTGCAAATTATAATTGTTGATTACTTTTCATGACAGTGGTTGTGGATTCACTTCCATATAACAAAATAATGGTATGAGATGGTTGTTTGATTGTGGTGTTCTGAAAGTGCCAGTTGAGCACCTATCATTTTTTCAATACCACATTGTGTGAAGAAGACACAAAGAAGGTGGTGTTGACAAAATAATGTAAAACAAATCACAAAGTACTAATATTATTGTGACTGAAGTAACATATAAAATAATTGTAATAGTTGAAAATTATGTCTGTCTTAATTTATATTTTTTACTTTAATTTCCTTCTTACATTTCTGCTTTGTATTTTGATTATATTTTCATACACAAAACAAATCCATATCACCAATTATAATACAATTACTTATTTAATGTAGCAAAATAGTTTAGTTATTTAATGTGTTTAGTGATTTCAGTCTATCTCTATATAAATTAGCATGGAATGTGACTAAACTGGTACATATGTTTGGTAAACACTAAACAGCATAATTAACAACCATTGACACAAATAACACAGGCTTAACTTAATTAAAAAAATGTTACATATTTAATGCTTTTCTCAGACACAATTTTGCTTTGGATTAGTTTACCTTTATTTCCATAACTTCATTATAATCCAATAAACAGTCAAATAACACGCAACAACAATATAAAAACACACCACAGTAAAGTTTTAGAGAAATTGAGAAGGTCGCGCCTCGCTAATTTGATTACCCGTATTGATGGCCAAGCGACTAAATCATACAGCACGAGGCATGATCTGCGCGCTGGTACAACCATGAATGATATGAAAAGTGAAGATTTGACCCAGCCTCACCTACTACGCGTCCTCGACAAAAAACCTGTTAATCTGACTCACCTACTGAACTAAAGAACGCAGTTTCCGGACTGCACCAATTATTTCATATCAACAATTAAATATGCATCCATATTTTCTTCACCTAACAATGTATTTGTAATGATAATTTGGCAAATAACCGTTTAAGATTTTCGATGAGTGAAAGGGGACATACCTTGTGGAAACTTTGATACGATGATATGTTATTCCAGTTGTAAATTGCTTATAAATTATCACAATTTTCACTGAATAAAGTTCACTTGTATTATAAGCACAAACAAAGTCAATTCACAATAATTTTCAATACTATCCCGTGTGCGGCGGATAATTGTACTATCCCGTGAAAGACGCCATTTTGATTTCGTCAACTAACATCTATAGACAATAAAATCTAGATAATAAAATTAATTAAAATGTCACGTTAGAAGGAAATTAGATAATATTATATTATTTATATATTATAAACTAAAGTAAATTAATTATTAATTAATAAATTATTTAAAAGTAAATAACAAAAGATAGACTGTTTTGTTAAAATTTATCTTTGTTTTGTTTGGATGATGGATAATGTACAAGAATTTTTTAAAATTTAAACATAAAAATATAATAAATATATTTATCAATTTAAATTTTAAGATCATATAACATAGTTGATACCATATAAATTTGATATACGGTACCGTATAATGTTTTGATTTTTCTTTCCATATCTATTTGTTGATTATTTTATCATATTTCTAAATTAACTATTTATAAATTATGAAATACATTTTATATTCTCATTAAATTTAGTTTTAAAGATTAAAAGTGAATATAGATTATCCCTATTTTGTACGTTTTTTAATTTCTATGACTTTGAATTTCAACCTCATCAAGACATAAAGAGTAAAATATAAAAAAACATTACGGGGTAACATAAACACACCATTGGCAACACTTCAATTGTCAAACAAATCTACAAGCAGCTGTAATTGTACGTGTTTTCGTTTGATATTTTCATTTAATCGACCATGGAAGTGTAATGACGGAGTGATAAATGTGATAATCTAACATGTCGAGCCGCCGTTCTATGCTCGGGTCGGCGTTGGACTCGCTGCCGGCTCCCTCAGATCCTCTACGCGATTTGTTTGAAGCCTGCAAAGTTGGCGATGTAGCTCGAGTTAAAAAACTAATTACTCCACAAACAGTGAACGCTAGGGATACAGCTGGACGTAAATCAACACCCTTACACTTCGCTGCAGGTCAGGAGTTCAGTTCTTTAATTAATTATATCACAACATTATTATATTTTGGGAAAACAATGCAAAAGTGAAAGGTTATTGTTTTGATAATTGCATAATTGTTCACGGTTAGTGGTTACACCGAATGTCGTGATTTATCTCCTTTAGTTCTTAGTTCCTTGTTATTTTTGATTATTACGTGTTCTCTTTTAGCATACTGACATAAGTAACTTAATTTATAACAACTTCCTGACTATTCTTATTGGTCATGATTCATGATATTTATTTCTCAATATCTTTTGCTGAGAGGTTGATGTCAAATATCAACTCACATGACTCAAGATTTTTATTATACAATTTAAATACTATAAGGCTATTTTAAATTTAATAATTACTTAACAATATTACTCGTAAATTATAATGTATTTATATATTCAATATTGTTTACAAAATTTTGCTTGCATATTATAAAGCAATAGACAAAGAATTAATTTGACCTACTCAAACATAATTAATATGCATTAAAGATAGAACATGAATATTCATTTACTTCAGCTTTATCTTTAACTAATACAATCATTCTTTAAAATAAATGTTTATGACACAATTATTTAACATAATTAATTATATGCATATTTCAAAAGCTAAATTTGAGTAGAATAACTTATAGACCAAACTATTGCAACTTGAGGCCATTATGGTGCGGTGCGATAACATCTGACTGTAAATGTAATGATCAAGGGTGCAATCACTGCTCAAAAAAAAATATTTTCATTTCCCTGTTATGGAAAGGCAAAGTAAGTATATGGAGAATGGAGTGTTTTCACTAGTTATATGCATGATATATATGGCATATAAAAAAGATAAAATATTTTGCAGCCTTTATATCCAAATTACAAAATACACTTATATTTTCCAGCACAACATTTGTAGATTGAATCCTCATGGGGGGTTGAATTTATTTCCTCACCTGGTAAGAGAACAAAGCACTGTATCAAATTCCACTTCTCAATGTGCAATATCTTGAAATCTTGATCTTGAATATGTGTAGGATACAGTGTGAAGATAAAGAGTAAAAATTGTATTTTACAGGCTATGGTCGCAGAGAAGTTGTAGAAATACTAATAGCTGGTGGTGCAGCTTTACAAGCTCGGGATGAAGGAGGCCTACAGCCACTCCACAATGCATGTTCCTTTGGTCATGCAGATGTAGTGAGAGCCCTATTGTCTGCTGGGGCTCCTCCCGCAGCGAGAGACAACTGGGGCTATACACCATTGCACGAAGCTGCTGCAAAAGGGAAGGTTGATGTTTGTATTGGTGAGTATTGTTTATATATATTAAATGTATACATTGAGGCTAGTCATGGTGCAGGGGCACAAGTGTGTGACTGAAAACGTGACATAGTGTAGGTGCAATTCACACTTGAGGAAATGAAATATTTTCATTTTCTCTCTGGCGACAAAGCACAGCCCGGCGTAGAATTAAGGTGAGTGGTGAATAGAAGTGTCTTAATAGGAACTGAGTGTCTTAAACCAGGTTCCCTCTGCCTACCCTGCTATGTGCGGTACATAGTGTGAAGCTAAAAATGCAAATGCAATAACATGATATAATAGTACAAATATTTATCACCAAAGTGAAAATATTTATTTATTAAATTTTTTTCCTTTAAAGCTCTTCTCCAACACGGCGCCGACCCGAACATAAGGAACACGGAGGGCAAAACTCCACTCGATCTTGCCGATGCTGCCACCCGGCCTGTTCTGACAGGTAGGATATAAAATAAAACAAAAAGCCTGTATGTATGAAAAACTAAAAAGAAACAAACAAGGTCAATAATTTTAAAAATGTATAAAAATTTATTTAAATTAATATAATAATAATATAATGTTTGATGGTGCTGCATTTTAGACATAGTGGATATTTTGTGGTGAAATAAAAATCATAATCTATTCTTATATTATAAAGCTAAAAGTTTGTTTTGTTAAACACACTTATCTCAGGACCTGCTAGTACTGATTTATAAATCTTTTTGTATTGAATAGTATATTTATTAAGGATTGCTATAGGCTATTACGTCATGTTAAGCATTTCAATGTAATCTACTGTATGTTCGGTCATAGTTACCTTCTGTTCTTAGAGTGTGCCACATTGTGGGCTTAGAATGTAAACATGCTAAATCCGTTTTTTGTTTTTATACTATTCGAAAATTTCAAAAATACAAAATTGACCATTATTTTATTTCACATACATAGTAGAAAGGGTAAATAAAGTTTTGAAATTGTACAAACCTTCTGATAATATATGTTATAATTTATAATTTTTTGCGTTTTTTGTATAAATAAGATTTGAATCCAAAACCCACTATATCACCACATTAATTGTAATTTAATATATTATTCCTCAGGTGAGTACTGCGCAGCAGAAGTCCTAGAAGCAGCGCGCTCGGGCGCAGATGAGCGGCTCTCAGCTCTGCTAACACCGTTAAATGTTAATGTGCACGCGGCCGACGGACGGCGTTCAACCGCCCTGCACCTCGCCGCGGGGTACAACCGCGCGCGCGCTGTGCGGCTGTTATTGCAGCGGGGGGCCGATGTTCATGCTAAGGATAAGGGGTAAGTGTGATCGCTTGTACCCCTAATGTACCGCTACGTGGCCCCGCTATAGTTTTCGCTAGGTATATTTTATTAACTTTGATATGAATGTAAAATTATTAAGTTCAGTGTAAATTATAAATTATTAAGTTCATAAGTAATTCAGTGATTGTGTATATCTAAAAGTGTGAATGGTGTGGCCCAGGGGACAAAAATGCGACTGTAAACACTAATGGTTGTGGGTTCAATCCAATAGTGAATGAAATATTCAATATTTTCCTTTCTTTGCTCTGGTAATAAGGCAAAGTGCGGTGTTGAGGTCTGTCATTCAACATGCAATGCCTCAAAAATTCAGCGGTGCGTGGAGAACATAAAGTCGCCTATCCTGTTATATGCGAGATACAGTGTGAAACTGAAAAGAAAAGATAAAACTAATATTATATATATAATATTTTTCCCTTAGTGGCCTAGTACCGCTGCACAACGCCTGTTCCTACGGCCACTACGAAGTAACGGAGCTATTAGTTCGAGCCGGAGCGGATGTCAATGCGACTGATCTGTGGGCGTTTACGCCCCTGCATGAGGCTGCTAGTAAAGCACGGTTGGAGGTAGGGAGTTTCATTTTACAGTAATTAATGCTATAAACAAATTTGGTGTTTCGTATGTTTGGTAGTAAAAGATTAACTCAAAAACTAGGACCATATAATAAAAAAAATATTTAAAATTCATTTTTAAATAACTGTTTATATGTTAACTAACAACTTACATTTCCTAACTTATTTTACTAACGTTTACGATATTTACGTATACGATATTACTGAAGACATATTTTGCCAGGTGTGTTCATTATTACTAAGCGAGGGCGCGGATCCCACTCTGCTCAACTGTCACGGGAAGTCTGCGTTGGATGTGGCCCCCACGCGGGAACTACGGGATAGACTGACCTGTGAGTGTTATATATTTTTACATATTTTTAAAATTTTCTTTTATGGTGGGTAAAGAATTATTTTGTGTAGGTCATTTTGTTCTATATATTTTGCTCAGTTTAAAAATAGAATAGAATAGAATATACTTTATTGCACACGTAAAAGAAATATATACAAAGAACAACACAAATAAAATTGAAAGAAAAACACGTATGCAAAGGCTGTCTTATTGCTTTAAGCAATCTCTACCAGACAACCTTTGAAACATTACGGATAAATTGTAATGAAGAGGGGGGACAACGTCTCAGTGCAAATTTTATGAAATATAATTAAATAATATATAATAAAATAAGTCAATAATATAAAAATAAACTTACATAATTTATTTTTTGTGTTAAAATCATATAGATCTGGAAAATAAATGTATGTGGAAAATATATGTTATTGTAGTGTTCAAAGATACTTCCTTGCATTGGTCCCGGTATCTGCTGTCAGACAGTCTACCTCCTTGTTGGGCAGCAAGGGTGTCACATTTGGACATACCAAACAAGCCACTTCAACCCGACATACTTTTCAGGCCGGCCATGTCATCTCATATTTATAAAAAAAATCAGCTTCACACTGTATTCCGCAACAAGATAGGCAGGTTTACAACAGGATAGGTAGAGGCAACCTAGTATTAAGACACTGTGTTCCCCACTTTGCCTTGATATTAGAGCGTAGAAATGAAAATATTAATTGAAATAAATATTTTATTTCCTTGAGTGGGCATCGAACCACTCGATTGTAACACTTTGTGCCCCTGCACCACAACTAGCCTCCCATATTTATATATTTTTTAAATATAATTTTATGTCCTCTCAGTTGAATACCGCGGCCACTGTCTTCTAGAAGCTTGCAGACTAGCGGAACCGGCTCGTGTTAAAAAACAATTGTCGTCTTTGGGACAGCAAGTAAGCAGTTGTTTTATTTTCTATAATGAATAAAGACTAAAACTTTGAGAATTTTTTTAGAAAACTTTAAAAAAATATATGTATATTTTCATTATGCCCACAAAGATCTTAAATAATTAAAGTTATTCTTTTTCTAGGAAGTGTCAAACTGTTCAATAACCCCTCAGCCGGTATCGAACCCAGTACCACAAGAAAGAATAACAGAGCTAGTTAACTTCCAACATTTGGGCACTGGGGACAGGCCACTGCATTGTGCAGCTGGCAGCGTCTACCCTAAAAGGAAACAGGTATTTTAATATTTTTTTTTAACAAATTCACGTATTTTTCAGCACAGCAGAATATGAGGACCCTAGTGTAAGATACTCGTTTCCCCGCGCAATATATATCTTTGTTTCTATGTATATGCTGTCTGGCGAAACTCAACGTCGGTTTTTGTCTTTACAAAAAACGATAAAATGAAAATGATGAATGGTACCATTATATCTTTATATTGGGTGGTAAAACTTATGTTGGTAACTTTTTTATTTTTTTATTTGTAATAAATTATTTATATTTTTCAAACAGGTAATGGAGATCCTTATACGTAAAGGTGCGAGGGTCAACGAGAAAAACAAGGACGGACAGACACCGCTGCACGTCGCTACGGAGAATGCACATTTGGATGCTATGGATCTGTTGTTGCGACATGGTTGGTTTTGTTTTTTATTAATATTGCAATAGTAGTCTTTAGTAGTTAATACCACTTACCACGCGATATAATACTAGCTAAGCAATGTAAAAACTACTTTGCTAAGTGAAATATCCTTTTATATAAGAAAATGGTTAAATTATAATATAATAAAACCATTTGATCTTGCGACCAGTTGTGGTACAGGGACACAAGCGTGTGACTGTAATCGCGACAGGCTGTAGGTTCGATTCCCAATTGAGGAAATAATATAATTAATATTTTAATTTTTTCGCTTTGATGTCGAAGCAAAATGCATTGATTGGTTCCGCTAATCAACGCGCAATGCCTCCAAAATTTCTCAGAAAATGGGGAGCGGAGTGTCTTTATATTGTCTTTTTGCATAAAAAAATTAGCATGTACTTCAGTGGTTTGTCTCGTGTCAAATGCATTACAAATAAAACAGCATGCATACATAGTGGAACATAGCAGTAAGAAGCGATGTACTCTCTCATAATGGACGTCAGACGTCAAACGGAATACATAATAAAAATATTATGAATATGTCCTCCACCCCCCCCAGGTGCTAAAGTGAACGCGTGCGACGGGCGCGGCAGCAGCGCGCTGGCGCTGGCCGCGCGCCGCGACTCCGCCGCCGCCTGCCGCCTGCTGCTGGCGTGCGGCGCGCACGCGCCCGACGCGCGCCCCGACGCGCTAGGTGAGACACGCCACACACTGGCTGAACCGGTTTATACTGCTTTTTGACAAGCAACCTATTAAACAAATCGAAGTAACTAGAGTAAATCGAACCCAGAATCGTCGCGTGCTTGTGCCATCGCAATATCACGGCTTCTTTACAGTACGGTCGATAAATCGTGGTCGCCCTCAAGTTAGCTGTGCAGATTTTTGTTATATCTTATTTTTTTTCTTACCAAGTAAAAAATGCGCATAAGTTCAGAGAACCTAACTACATGGCGGCCGTGACTTGTTCACCTTACTGCATATGCTGCTATCTGGTAATTAAAAACACAGTTAACACACATCTTAATAGATAATCTGTGTTTCTAACTTAGCGTGCTACACCTACAATTTGTTCATACGAAAACTATTTTATTTTACTGCAAGATTATAAAGTGTCATAAATTTTTAATGATCCAATAACTTTTTTTATGTTGACTTTTCGTAGTAAAAATTCATCTCAGTTTCAACAGTATTTAAAATACTATGTACCGACTGTAGTCGCTTTAGTCAATATATTTTGTTTAGCTTCACTCTATATCCCGCTTATAGCATCGCTTATAACTTACTGTTGATACACTTGGTTGGACAGAGACATATTGCGTGTTGAGTGCCGGAATTTAACGCCGCGCTTTGCCTTTTTATCAGAGCGATATAAGAAGATTTAAGATATAAAATATGAAATAATTTGTGTACATTCAATTAAAATACCTCACTCAAAAGTCCACCGTGAACAAGTTGTAAAAAATATACTTATGTTTTTTCTTCAACTCTTCCTCATGTCATATTCTACGAGCGGGTTGTTGAGTCCAGATAATTTAATAAATAGTAGATACTTTTTGTCAGTTTCACGCAAGACGTTGTATACCAGGGTAATCAGGGGAAACCTACACAGAGTTTCCCTGGAAACCTTCCTTGGTTTTCCCTCTAAAAACTCTTTCCTCCACGCCAGTTCCCACGTTCTGTAGAATTTTCGAAACGTTGCGTATTGAGTGGTCAACGCCATTCAACATTCAATGTAAGTAATTCATTCCTCAGATTGGGAATCGAACTCACGACCGTCGAATATACTGTCACACACGTGACACGTGGCACGACGGCGTCATCGTAAAATCAATAAGTTTAAAGTGTTGTTTACAAAAGTAAATATATTTTTTTTAACTGGTTTTTATATCTATAATGAATACATTATTACTATTTTAATACTATATAACTATAAGGTTAATACCATGCATATTTTTTTATTATGTATTTAAAATATTTTTTATGGCACAAAGTTTTTTTTAAAATATTAGGGTTTGTTTTATTATTTTTATTATAATTTTTCCTTATAATAGTTAATATTTAGATACAAGTAAATAAAATATCTAAAGCGTATAAATATTACTTTAATAGTAAAAAATAACCATATCCACAATTTTTATCACAGTCTCTTTACATACATATCTTTTATTATTATTACTAGCTTATACCATGTGGTTAAAGGTAAATAACGCACGTGCGGTTCCATTCCCAGGAAACTCTCGAGGAAATGAAATAATTTAACATTCATTCATTCGGCAGAAAGAAACGGTAGTCTTAATGAGAACGGAGTGCCTGCCAGTATCCGAGAGATACAGGAACACTTACACAGATGTATACATTGAGTGTATACATTGAGTGTATACATCTGTGTACATAGTCTATTCGTACCGTAAGAGCTGTGTCCGACACGCGAAACATCCTAACCTACACTTGTGTCACATCGAAACATATCATATCATAGTCGGACCTTGAACTACATAAACGTATACAGATCAACGATACGACTTTATATTTAATAAATTTCACAATACAACAAACGAAAAACTAGATAATAAATAAAACATTAAAAAAAGGGTTAGCTTAAAGGTAAAAGCTAACTTTTAAGCCCCCAACTATCGCTGCCGTCCCCACAGCGGCTGGACCTAGATTGTATATGATCTTCCGAAACGCTTTTCAAGTCGTATGCCCATCCTAAGCGCGAAAAAAAATCTATAAAATATGTTGTTGCATTCAAATAGTTGTTCCCCAATTCTGCCGTTTTATAGTCCCACGGGAACACGTGGTGGTAGTTGTGGAAGCCTTCCCCAAATGCGAAAAAGGAGACTGCCAAGTTCTGGGCTGGTTGGATGCTCTTGTCGTAGGGCTTGTTGCCCCACATGTGGGCGGCGCTGTTCACTAAGAATGCGTTGTGGAGGTTGCATACGTATCTCAGAACCGCCAGATGCCAAGCGGTGTTTAAAGTCTCCCCCCAGAAGTACATGGGAATTATTGTTGGCAGCACGAAGCATATTGTTCCGATGAATGGTAGTGCGTATCTGAAATAGTGTGTCTGTTAATAATGTTAATTTTAAAACCTAATATTAATGATTATTAACTAAAATATTGTTTAATTATCAACAATTATTATATTACAATGAATATTTAGCAGGGTGGACTGACGGAACCTAGTGCCAAGACACTCCGTTCCCCATGTCACTGCCTAGTTGGTAAAGGCACTTCTAAATTTTATCTATTATTTTTATGAGCTATTTTTAATAATTAACTGAATAACATTTTTATTATATTATGTATTTTTATGATTTACTGTTATGAAAATCATGACCATCATACGTGAACATTATTTATAACTCTTATTTCAAGGGAACTTGAAAGGTTTTTATATTTACTTTTTCTTTCATGGTCGTCTTTTTTAATACCTCTCTATTTTTTTTTTACATAATATTCAAATTTTAAATGAAGAGATTTAAAGATACGAGGTTGATTATGGATTCAAAACACTTAAAAAATAATATGGCTACGTTTGTTCTTTCCCGTAGGAATTTCTAAAAATCCTCTGTTAGTGCTCCCATACACTCCCTAGCCTGGCAAATTTCCACTTTCTAACATCAGTAGTTTCATCTCGTTCGTCTGTTCGTTGTCTGTCAATCACTCAGTCACGGAACAGTTTTATGTACATGTTATATAGATTATACATATAGTATTGTGTGAAGTTAACATAATTATATATGTTTTAAAGTTTAAGCTTCTATTTTCTTCAGCCTTCAATTTTTTTATAATTTTATAAAAGAATTTAATTTATTTGTCAACTGATTTTTCCTTGTTTACATCGCTTTTTTTACTATTTATTGTTTTATATATAAAATAAATTATGTAACTTTTTAAGTTATTTTTGTCATGGACAGTACTTTTCCCGGAAATTCGTGACTGTATTAATAACTGTTCTCTATAATAACTTTCCTTTTCTGAATGTAATAGTAATAATGATTTTTAAAATGATTATGATACGAATAATATTAAATTCCCTCGTCTGTCAGTTGTCAGTTCAGTTCCAAGCGTGTCAGTAGAGTAATAATCTCTTCCCCAATGTAACGATCGACAGAATATCAGAACAGGGTATGTTGACGTTAAGTTCTCTCAGCTTAAAAGTGCGGGAAAAACGTGAAATTAAAATTATACTCACTTCTTCTGAAATGTCAAAACGGGATTTGCGTAAATATCCGACATGTCTATGAACTTGCCGCGGCGTTTGACCTCGGGATGTTTTCTCACAAGCAACCAGCCCATGTGTGAAAAGAAGAAACCTCTTGTCGCGTTGTGGGGGTCCGCGTCTGTATCGCTATACCTTTAAATTTATAGGAAGACTTTATTTTTTCATTATGTATTTTGGAAAGTATAATGGGGCGTTAAGTTTCGTTCTAGCCATAATATTACGGGAGCTGGGGGAAAAATATGTTAAGCTCAATTTCCTTTCAAAATTCCAATACCCTAAAAACAGCTTCACGCTTATTCCCTATTTTCCGTCTGATTTTCGAATAATTGTACTTATCGCCGCTCTCAAATTCAAATACACAGTATGTACGATTATGTCCTAGCCTCACCTATGGTGTAACCGATGGTCCCGTACCCAAGTGATGGCAGTGTTTTGGAAAGCCAAGCTATTCATCACCAGCAGTATTATTTGCAAAGGCATTTTAGCTTTATACGCCCTGTGAGTCCACAGACGATGGGCACCAGCCGTTATGCCTATTGATGCGGCCGCAAATAATATGTAATCTGTAATTAATAATGTGATTATTTAAGACCATCTACGCAACACGCAACTCTCGTGCTGTACCATTTTTGCAACATTTTTTATAGTTGCTATGCTCTTATAAATCGTAATGTAATTCAGGGTTAGGGTGCGCCATTGCTAACGGGAGCTAGAGCCGCCCTTGGGTAATTTAGCCGTAAAGTTAAACGAACTATGCAACACAAATAGGTAATAATTTGCCTATTTATATCATTAGTTCATGAGATAAGCGTGTTTAACAAAACAAACTCTTCAGCTTTGTAATATTAGTACAGATTATAGATCTGTATGTCGAGACATAATAGAATAGAAAAATGTAAACTTGTCCTGCGTTTTGCGTTCGATTCCTACTCGTGGGAACAAATTATCTTTATTTTTCGCTCTGGTAACAAGACAAAGGAAGGTGCGTGTGGAACTGAGTGTCGCAACACTAGGAATTCTTTGAATATCATGCTATTTGCGGGATGTAGCGTGAAGCTAAAAAAAAATCTCAATTTTCCGTGTTTCACAGACACTGTATGCTTAGCGTGACGGAATAAAACGGAAATATTAAATTAATTTAACCATATCATAAATAATGAAATACAAATATAATTAGACATTTATATACTGTGCCCTTGAAACCATCATGAACAATGGGTTATTATTAAACCTTTGACTTGTTTAAGAAAACGAGATGATTGACGTACTATACTACAATGTTGAAATTATTTAATAACAAATTAGTAGTAGTCACGCATTTTATTGTGTTTTTCTATACCTTCCGTATATTTCTGTATGGCGCAGGTCTGAAGCATACTTGACGGAATCGGTAGTAATAAAAAATAATGAGATATGTAACTTTGACTAGTATACATACACTAGCTCACCTGTGGCCACGCCCTGCCTCGTGGTGAAATGGTAATATAGCGGTGTATTTTCTTATTACCAGAGCGAGAAAATGGAAGGAAATATGAAAACAATTTATTCCCAATAATGGGAATCGAACCCATAGCTGTCGCATTTACGGTGAGACACTGTCCACGACGTCATTAATTAACAACGAAAATATGTACTTACGAAAAATTATAGTACTCCAAGTTGCAGTGGTACATGCTAGGTACAACCCGCACAGCGCCGCGGCGTGACCGTAACCGAAAGTTATCAAATTTTGATATACGATCTCATATTTCCTATTGTCTGCCTGTGGTGCTACGAGCTTCTCGTAGTGGTCGACTAATGGTTCTTCTGTGGTCGTCGTTGTCGTGCTTTCTATGTATGGTGACATTTTGCCTGAATAGAAAATAACAACATAATTATATGCTTTAACTGAGTAAATCGACTAGCTAGGAATAGTATATATTATTCTAGCTTCACGCTATATCCTGATTTTAACAGGGTAGCCATAAGGAACATAGTCAAGGCACACCATTTCCCACTATCGGCAGTTTTTTTCAAACGTTGCGTGTTGAGTGGCGTAACTCAACGTCGCGCTTTGTCTTGTGGATCAATTGAATTGTGGAATGAAATCGACTGGGTAAATTTGGTATCAGTAACTAGTTTTTCTTTATTAAATCTATATAAATATAAAAAAAATCCGTATCTACTTGACAGACAATGCACAGATGAATCTAAAGACAGACTTAGAAAATATAAATTTGGCATGTAGGTAGGTTAGGAAGTGTAGGGGAGAGCTAAGAGAGGAATTCTCGTGATTTCTAACAGGAAAAATAACATTTTCTGTTTTACGTCTTATAATATAAACGCAAAGAAAGTTGGGGGCGACGACCATTTTAGCATACTCGTATTATACAAATTATGCAGTTCATTTAAGACTTATATTCGTTTCTTGCTTAAATAAAACGTATAGGACTGCTCCAATTATGAAACAAAATTAAGAATAGATCTAGATGAAATGCCCATCTTAATTGATGATGTAAATATTTGCAAAATATCTGATACCTAACCTGCTATGTTGTTAAGCTACATATACGGTCGTAATGACCATGACACTATGATTTTTGTGCTAAAGTTGAATAACATTATAATTATGAAAAGAAATATATATTTGGGCCATCTTGGTGCAGGGGCACAAGCCTCCGACTGTAAACGTGCCGATTGGAGGTTCGATTCCCATTCGGGGATTTACGATTCACATTTTTATATTTTGCTAATAGATACTTTCTCCACTTTTATTTTAAAAACTAATTTGCTATTTTGACATCCAAAAATTTTGTTGAAACTAAAATCGAACTGACATTAATCTTGTCAAGCACATCATACATCGCGCTGGTTAGAATGCACATACGTTACACAATATATCAAGGTAATATTAACGAACCTTAAATTGGCCATAAGTATCCGGTTTTCACATATATATGTACTTATATCCTGTCTTGCTTCATTTGTACGAAATGTTTCTTGCTAAAAAAATACTTTGCACCTACGGTGTCCAAACAATCGTGTCTTCAATAATGTATCCATGCATGTATATTATAGCAGGGTAAGCAGGGGAAACCTTATGACTCTGCACCCCACTTTCCGCCGAATTTCCGAGTTTTCGAGTCGCAGCACTTTGCCTCAACACTGGAGCGAATAAATAAAAGTATAAAATAATTTATTTCTCTTTTAGAGTTTCTCAACGATCCCTAACCTACCTACCTACATGCTAAAGTTCATCGTTCTAAGTCAATATGGTCTCTAAGTCAATATGGAAATGACTCTTTTCATATTACTAAATTCCCGGCAAACCAAGTTTGTGCCACTTAAGGAGATTTAATTCGAAGTAGTAGTTCTTGAACTTGAAACCCCCTTGCGTGCAAGTATTATACAGCGTTGTATGTCCGCGGTGTTAATTGATTCATAATCATTCATCAATTATTTTAATTGTAGGTACTAATTACAAGACTTAACACATTTTCTTAAGATTCTGATTTTATTTATTAATTTTTAAACTATAAACGCTTCCTCGGGAAGAAATTGAACTGACAACCACTGTGCGTAGGTCTAAGGGAATGTCCCCTTCCTCTACCTAGGTGCGTAGGTAGAGGAAGGGGACCTTCCGCCCATCCGGTAATAGTCCAGCCCAGAATTTTTACTGTGAAAAAATTAAGGTTAATAAAATTAAAAAAAATGTTTGTACAAAATATCTGCTCAAAGCTAGAGTCAAGTTTAAATTTTTTTTTTAAAAACTTCCTTTGTCTTATTTTGAACCATCGGCCCGTACACGACTTCCCCAAAACTAGAAAATTATAATTCATCGATTCGAACACTTTGCAGTAGTCCGTGGTCACGGGTAGTCTACCCGTCGGCTTTCCAAAAATGTATAATATTAAATATGCGGCGTTGACTTCTGCCACTCAACACGCAATGCCTCCAGAATTCGGCAGGAAATGGGGAATGGAGTGTCTTAACACTAGGTTCCCTCTGCCTACCCAGCTATGTGCGGGATACAGCGTGAACCTGATTTTTTTTAAATTTGAATATATGTGATTAATACGGTAAAAATAGTTTCATTTAAAATTTGTAATAATCGTGAAAATCAAAGAACTCATTATAATTCATCCGTTCGAGTGGAAATCAATCCCATAACCGTCGCGTTAACAGTCAGACACTGTGAAGTTCCCGAGGGCAGTGTAGTTCCCGAGGTACAGGGATCCGCGGATCCTAGTGTTAAGAGACTCCGTTCCCATTAAGACACTTCCGTTCCCCAGTTTCCGTCTTCCGTTTTTTGTTTTATTTTTTATGGTAGTTTCATTTTGTTGTAATGATAATTTTAAATATGTATATCTTTTTTTAAGTCATTACTTTTAATTTTAAGTCACTTCTAATGACTTATTCTCAGTTCAGTAATTAGTAAAGCTGTTTATATTTAAGTAATGATTATGATTTGTTGTCATAATTTTCATTTAGTTTTATAAATTTTTAAGTATTAAATGAATTATTTATTAGGTCAAAATTTAAATAATATACTTTTTATACTAGCGGCCCGCCAGCGGCTTCGCCTTCTTGAATTATATGATTATTCTTGTAATAAACAGAGTTGATTGACAATCAAATATTTTGATGTTAATGAATAATTTAATTTACTCGTTCAGAAACAGCCATGTCAAGTTATTGATTTTTGTAAGGATAAATAACTATAATGATTGCATATTACAAAAAATACCCAAATCGAATCGAGTAATTCAATAGGGAAAACGAATAGAAAATAATTAATCGAATAAATGAATCCGAATCGAATCGACAATATTTAATTGAGAACCTCCTCCTTGTTTTGGAAGTCAGTTAAAAATACAGATTTATCACAAACAAACACAGATTTATTATATCAATTATGTGAATATATCAATTATAGACATGGATTGCTTTATATTTGCTTGCCTGCAACTCTACTCGTGCCTTGAGTTTATTCAAATGCCTATAACTTTTTTTAATGAACCAATTTTGATAAAACAAACTTTAGATGTTAAGTTAAGTTAAAACAAAGCAACTGTTGAAAGTTTTAAGTAAATCGATACAGACAAACACAGACAAGAAATTAAAAAAATATATATATTTTTCTATTATTGTTTTTAAGCGTCCCTCTATCCAATTCAGTCAAAAATTCTAAATGTATAGACAAAATATTTTTACTGTTTTATTATATATATATAGATAAAAATTGCATAATGCAACAAAAAGATTTAATACTACTTCGAAAAATTATTGTATTTAAAATATTTTCGTCACTATTTATATTTTTATCGTTTAACCGCGAAAGAAGCTGGTGTCAAGATGATAATTTGTTATTCGCGTGTCGAAAGGTGGAACTGAAGGGCGGGCTGCAGAGAGGGACTATTTATTCTACTTAAAAAAAGACGTTAATTTTGTCAGCCTAAGCATAAATCGAGTCAAATTTTAGATATAATCAATTAAAGAATAATTTATTTAAATTTTTAATTTCCTTTTTCTAATCCTAATTTTCTTTCAGAAATAACCTTATATATATAAAGTTTTTTTTTCATTGAAAGATCTAAAAGTTTACTATTTATAGATTTAATTTATATGACGGATTTTTGGTAGCAGCTATAGCTTATTGTGGTGATATAAAATTTTGACTCAAGGTACCTATTTCGCAAAAAAGAGAGCCGTCGCCCCTTACCAATGGCACAAGACAATGCACGGCGTTGAGTTCCGTCACATAACATAGTACATAACTATTATACTGCTAGTGATGTCCTATGTTTTTTAGTACATCAGTCAGCTAAAATTTCTGTAGCAATAAGTGCTATAGCAATAAGTGCTATAGAAATTTTGAAAATAAGTATTAATATTTTAATGTAAAATTTAAGTGGCACACCATTTCCATAAATATTTAAGGAGCAAAAAAAAAAACAGCATATTCTTATAAATCACAACTCTACTATAATACTCGTAGATACTAAATTTTATGCATGAAATAAGTAGATTAGCAATTTTAATTTTTAAATTAAAGAGAAACACTATTTCCCAAAAATATTTGAAGGGCACTTAAAAAAAAAATAAAAAGAACACGGCACATCACTATCAATCACTCTTCTCTACTATACTTACAGTATAGACCGGCCCGGTCTGAACGCCGACGCTACCTAACACTAAATGAGGCTTCGATCTGTTTTGTAACTAAGAAACACAAGTAACACCTCTAATACGTATGCGCGTGCGCCGCTTTGTATACAGCTCCGGTGGAAAAATACATTTGCGTGGATACATTCACACAGCAGCGCTTTTAAAGCGCCGTGAGGTGGACGAAGATCAACCGGCCTCCCCCATTCCAAGGCTGATGCGTACTAACGTATCTCCGCCGATTAGGGATTCTATTGTTTTTTTATTCGAACTTGAGGTTAGTGTCGTTAGCCCTACTTTACAGCGACTCAGGGTGAGTAGGGAAAAGGGTACTCTGTCTGGCGGTAAGGGCGTTGGCGTTTGTTTTAGTGGGCAATGTATTTCTAGGGCAGTAGTTTAATCAATAATTTTCATATTTTGCGTCTTTCGATTAATGTGTTTACGTGTATGTTACTTACGATATACAGATAATGTATTTTTAATTTTTTTTATTTATTCATTAGGCAAGCCAGCGTAACATACAAACACTTAAAAAAAGTACAAAAGTTTAAAGATGTTTTACATTGTACATCACACTTACAGGCTAGCTCAACATGTATGTATATAAATAAAACCAGGTATTCTAAGACCTAATATCCTATACTTAAATTAAATACAATAAAATAATATTCAACAACCATACTACCAAAATTTAAAAATAAAAAATATGTATATAGATATTACATTAGTTGGAAAAAATAATAATAAAAATAAACAAAAAATAAATAATAATGATAAAACCGTTCTCTATTCACACTAACAAATATTTTTTTCTTAAATAATGTGCCGAAGTTTCTAAAAATATCCACCTTTATCCTCTAAATATTCTTGAACAGTGTAATTACTTGTTAGAATTTTTTTTACAGATATTTTAAATTTTGGTAGTGGCAAACTAAGAATACACTGCGGAATTTTATTATATACACGTATACTGAGACCCATAAAAGATTTATTCTTACTCGTGCATAATTATTTCTCGTCTCTCCCACTTGCACAAATACAATGTTAATATGAAAGGAGTCACATGTTAGTTTGATCACGTGTATTACA
The DNA here is from genome assembly GCA_016802625.1 of Heliconius numata. Lineage (NCBI taxonomy): Eukaryota > Metazoa > Arthropoda > Insecta > Lepidoptera > Nymphalidae > Heliconius > Heliconius numata. Next base: position 824,422 of record JAEBDU010000038.1, on the reverse strand, counting down.
ATACAATTCATAGATACGATGTACCTAGAAGATTGCTTCTATAGAAAATAGAAATCAATTTGAAGTTAATAGTCGTAGTAGGGTTAGTAATGCACAATTTTTGTTTTTATTTTTATTATTTATTTATTTATTATACCTCGCCTCGTATATGACGTTTCAGGCGTTGACTGTTAAAGTAAAAGTTTGGATTTGTAATTTAAAACAGTAATCGATTCAATAATACAAATCTTGTACTGAGATTGGTGCCCGGAACGCGCGCGCGGAATATAGAAAATAACATTTTCTTTATCTTTGGCCTTCAGCCTACCTTAGTATAAATTCTGGACTCTCGAGCATATGTTCAGAGCATATGTTCATTGTTCGTCTTGCTGAAATATCTAGGCTATGATTGCAACTTTCACTCTTAGGTTATATGAAATAGTTTGTAATCCTATATTTATTTCAATTAAAATTCCTAGACGCCTGTTCCAACGCCGCCGCCCTCCGCCTCCTGGAGGCCGCGCGCACCGGCGACGTGGAGGCCGCCCGCGCTATCCTGGACGCGCGGCCGAGACTCGTCAACTGTAGAGATGTCGATGGAAGACATTCTACACCTTTGCATTTTGCAGCTGGGTTAGTAGTTCCTCTGGTGATAGCCTAACGCCCAATGTTAATAACCAATCCTAATCCAAAAATTGCAACCATAGATTGAAATAGACAGAGATGGAGGTAGGCATGCAGGTTAGTGATTGGATAGACATGTCGGACAGTACGAGATAGACGTTAACTGGAGATAGGAGATACATTATTAATTTTGGGCGTAAGTTAGTCCATACATCGCCTATATCTAAATATTGTTGAAATAAAAATATTCAGTTAAAAAAACTATAAGTATTATTTATTTTAGCCATACACATACCTTCAAAAATTCTATTTAACCTATATCTGGAACAGCGAATTTCCGAAATGGTCTCATTGCCACCATGTCAGGACCTGATGATGGAATCCTTGGGGAGTCGAGAGAAGCTTTTACATTTTATAGGCACCTAACTTACCTATGAGTTTCATATAATTTATATGAAATGATCTTATAATCATATGCAAATATTAGTAGTTCTTATGAAACTTTTTGATTTTCAGGTATAATAGATTACCGCTGGCACAACTGCTGTTACAGAGAGGAGCGGATGTCCATGCAAAAGATAAAGGGTCAGTAATTTCATAAATTAAAGTGTAAGTTAAATAGTTTTATTCAAAATAAGAAATTACAAGTACCTACATGATTAGTTTTTTGAATGTCAAATAATTTACTACCACTAGTTTATTAAAGTCAATGCCTCAGACTTGAGAAGAACCGGTGCGCTTATTTTATAGTGTTTATAGAAAAAAAAAATATTTAAAAAAACATATTTGTTGTACTACTGCCTGATTCGAGCACTTGGATGTTCAGTGGCGGAATTCAACGCTGCGTCTTGTCTTGCCAGAGATGGGAAATGAAAATGCGCAATTACCTATGATTATTAATTAATAATTTAATTTTCGAGTAAAAATATAAAATAGGTAATACTAAAGTATTAATTAAGTACGAATTTCACTCTTAACTTTATTTGCGTATTAATTCGAAGGACACTTGGATGTTTTCGTTTTTTGCGTTTTCTTTTGTGTTTGAATTTAATGGAAATAAAAACTTTTAAAATAAGTTTATTTTAATAATTAGTTGGATTATATGTATTGTGCTATGATATACACAAAAAATACATATAGATACTATTTATATAAAGTCAACGTCATATAATTTTCAAATAATTTTCCATTACTAAAGTGAATGCCTCAGACATTAAAAGAACCAGTGCAAGAAACTCATCGGGTTTTTAAAATCAATTTTGTACAAATACAATATATTTAATTATTTGTGTCAATGATACCTTTGAAACAGACTGCAGCGAGCATTTCATTCCCTAGGCGTGTTATCATTTATAAAATATATAACACGCATTATACTTAAAAAAAAACCGACAACGTAACGTTTTACATAAAATAACACTTACTTTGATTTTGTTAAACGAAAATAATTAAAAAAACGATTTTATAATTTTGAAATCGGTGCTAAGTAAAACTAATAGGCTAAGGTTGTTGTGACATTAACTGGAGTCAGGATGATGGCATGAACTCTTGGAAACCGTTCCAGCGCTCTGACTACTAAGCCATACGTTCTCATCAAGTTTCTTTACCTTTTCTAAATAAGTATTTATTTCTTTTTCTTCTGTTACGCAAATGCCTATCTAAAGTCGAAATATGCTTCAAAATTATAACAAAACTTGTTTAAACAAAACAGTCATTTTTTGCATCATACAAAAAATATCTGAATCTTAATATTTGTTCTATTCTTTTGTTTTATAAGTTATAAAATATTACACGGATAATAATATAAATACGATATTCATTTGAATTTTTATTAAGACTTATTTTCGTTAGTAAAAGGTTTTCTTATTTTAAAGAAAAAACCCATTTAATTTTTGTATTTTCATATTTCATACACAATTGATCGCGTGACGCAAAGTGGAATCATGTGGTTATATAGAAATAAATCATGATCATTTCTTAAATTACACCACTGATGTCCTGTATAAAATACAAGTTATATGTTAATTACATGTAAAATATGACCGGGCAGAGAGAACCTAGAGTTGAGACACTTCATCCTCCACGACGATGGTGCAGGGGTTCAAGCGTGTGACTATAAATGCGACGGTTGGCGATTCGGCTTCCCATTCCAGTACTCAAATATTTAATTAAAAGAGTTAATTTCTTTTCAACTAATAGATGTGTGTTATAAACTTAAATTTGTTTTTTCATACAAAAGATTTAAAAAAACCAGTTAAGTGCGAGTCGGACTCGCCCACCGAGGCTGTTGTCCATCAATATTTTCTTATAACGTTGTCGCGTAAAGTTATCGTCCATAAACCGAATTAACTTTTTTTTCTCAGAGAGAATCGAATCAACTACCGACACATTTACATTTAGATGACCTAAAGCCTCCGTTTATTATTTTTTTATTGATTCAAGCTTTATCCTTCATATTATACATAGTAACATAGGCAGAGGGATCCTAATGTTAGAACATTACTAAGGCCCTAATTTAAATATTCTGTTACAGAGGCCTCGTCCCCCTCCACAACGCGTGTTCCTACGGCCACTTTGAAGTGACAGAGCTGTTAGTATCAGCAGGTGCAGGTGTAAACGCAGCGGACTTATGGCGTTTTACACCACTCCACGAAGCGGCAGCTAAGGGCAAGGCGGATATAGTCAGGTTGCTGTTGAAGGTAAAGAGTTCGGTGGTTCTAGACCACTTAAGGAAATTAAATATTTTCATTTCAGCAAAAAGCGGCGTTAAGTTCTGCTACTCAACACGCAATGCCTCTGGAATGTTTGATTTTGTAGGTAGTGCGTAATTTATCTAATTGACGGAGAGATGGCGCACAATCGATGCTCTATTCTTTGTTTATTTAGATACATTGTGTGATGCCTTAATAAATTAGATATTTAAACTTGGCGTTGTGATATTTATGGTGTATTCAAAGCAAGCTGAATAACAAAATCTTTTTTTTTATGTGAAGTTTTATCTTTTATATCAAATTTATCGATAAAAATAATTTGAATTAAAACCACCAATTAATCAGATTTTTAGTTATAAATTCGATCCCTATTTACGGGAATTTATATATTTAAAGATATTTTATATATTTCTTATACTTAGCCAAAATACAGCATTGAACCCTACCACCCTAAATGTCATAAAGTGATGAACGGAGTAGTATATAATATGTTGTCGGCAGCACGGCGCGGATCCCACAAGACGTAATCGTGACGGCCTAACCCCATTACAATTGGTGAGAGCTGGTGACAGTGACACAGCAGATGCTCTAAGAGGAGATGCAGCTCTGCTGGATGCTGCGAAGAGAGGAGATCTGGCGAGGGCTAAGTGAGTATTGGTTTGAGTATTTGAGTTTTTATATGATTCTTATACTATGTTATGTTAAAAATCAATGATAGTATAGGTGAAATTGTTTAGTAAGTCTCAAAAAAGTTCGTGATGGTAATTGTGGTGATTGATAGTCGAGATTGTAATTCGTCGATATTAAAATTATTTTACACAGTATGTCCAAATGGTCACGAAATAGTAGAATGATATATCAATAAATTATTTCAACTTACCTTTAATCTTCAATATTGCCGGAGTAGCATTTTTAAAACGTCTTTGACGCTATCTTTCTTCATTATGATTTTATTTCTTTTCGCCAATAGTAGTTTTGGCAGAAGAAACATCGATTTTTAAATTACTCGTCTATCATAACATGAAATTCTTATTTCAGAAAACTCATCACCCCGCAAAATGTGAACTGCAGAGACGCTCACGGAAGGAACTCTACGCCTTTACATCTTGCTGGTATGTTTATTTTTTTTTACTTTTACAACCTCATTGTAACGATTGAATTGTGTCTTAAAAGTAATTTGCTTCAAAATTCCTAAAAAAGCTAAGCTCATATAGCACTGTATAAAATATGTATTAGCTATTTATCTATGTTGAAGTTATGGTTTTAAATTCCAAATTAATTGATTTGCATATGAAATTCAGTTTCATCAATTTTAAATTTAGTCTTTTACACATCAAATTTGCAAATTTGATCTATTGCAAATTTATATTTTAAATTTGTACTATTAAACTTTAAATTCACATGTTTCTAATGAAAATTAAAGTAATATTTTGATGCCGAGCGGAGATCGGATACATAACCCTCACAATCCGATCATTAACCACCGCGTTGTAGTGACCAAAATACCATTGTCTCATTCATTCAATTATTTTCCAACATGCCGTCTTTGGAAATTACTGAAGTGCTGTAATACTAGGTTCTTTCTGTCTATTCTGCTTTATGCGGGATACAGCGTAAAACTGAAAAAGAATATCTTATTTTTATTCAGCTGGCTACAACAACTTAGAAGTAGCCGAGGCGCTACTGGAAGCGGGAGCGGCAGTATCAGCCAGGGACAAAGGAGGGCTCGTCCCCCTCCACAACGCTGCCTCCTACGGCCACGTGGAGCTGGCGGCGCTACTTCTGAGAGCGGGGACTCCCCCCAACGCGGCCGACAGGTGGGGGTTCACCCCGCTGCACGAGGCCGCACACAAAGCCAGGACGCAGCTGTGTGCCTTACTCGTGAGTATTGGGGAGACCAAGCTAGAGGAGTAGTTCATCTTAACAATAGGGCTTAGGTTAAATAAAGTACCTTATGAAGTATTAGGTTTCATAACGAAATTGAAAAAATATATTCAATACACTATTTGTGCTAATATAGGTATAGTGGTAGATTCTAGTATTGTAAAGTTGTTGTATGTTTTTTGCGTTTCATAGAGCTTTTCCATTTTCCCTTTAGCCCAACTCGACACTATTTCACAGAAAAAATATTTTAAACCAAACCTATGTAGTGTTGTAGCTAAATCTATCGCCTCTACAAAAACCATTTCCACAATTATACTTTCTAATAACAAAAAAACTCCACAGCTAGCCCACGGCGCTGACCCGTTCCTAAAGAACCAAGAAGGTCAGACGGCTCTGGAGCTTGCCGGCGCTGACGATGTACGCTCCCTTCTTCAGGACGCCATGACGGGGGGTGAGGAGTGCCCCGCGCCCCTGCCAGCTGCCCCCGCACCCCTTCCACCACCCTGCGCGCCTCCCGCGCCCGTACTGTTGCCCAGTGGGGAGACTGCGGCCCTGCCTTTGCCTGTGAGTATATTTTTTATTAATTCGATATAACTTCTTATGCCCCATCAAAGTCAAAGTATTTACACATTTTTTCAAGTCTTCTACCCTTATATGTGTGTATAGACATTTATACAACAAAACCCCCCCCACACTAAAGAGTACTTTCTTTCCACATTCTTCTTCTGGCCCCCGTGACAACAGTGTAGATAACAGAATAAATAAATTGTCACTAATTCTCTTTACCTAAATAAAAACTATAGGAAATTAATGCTAATAATAATTATTACTCAATTTCTTAGGTAATGCCCAGCAATTACTGGGCAGAAGGTTCCAGAGGCAGTCTCGAGGACGCAGCTGGGAGACCTGCCTCGGCTCTCTCTACTTCGGAGTCTCTTCATACGTTTTTAGCTAGGTATATTTTATAATAGGCATCTTAACACCTTTCTATATGCGGGATATACCGTGAAGCTAAGAATTATCACCCTGCAAACTCTAACGTAGTTTAATCTATCCATTCCAGCATCGGTCTAGAGCAACTAAACACAGTGTTAGAGCGCGAACAGATCTCAATAGACATTCTGTCAGAGATGTCGCACGAGGACCTGAGGGCAGTCGGTGTCGCCGCGTACGGACACCGGCACAGGTTACTGAAGGCTGCCAGGTTGCATGTAAACGTTCATCAGACACAATCAGGTGTGTTTATTTTATGTATATGTGTATATAAAACTCTTTTATTTTTGACTTATTGACTGACAGAAAACATAGAGCGAGTGTGGAAGTTGAAATGGTATGTCTGTCGTTAGGCAAAAAAGAAAATTATATAATATTTTAAATGAAACTATTTTAACCGGAGGAATAAGGATTATACATTTTTGGAAACCTGACGTTTCGAATACTTTGCAATAGTCCGTGGTCGCGGGTAGACTACCCGTTAAAACCAAGTTTTATTTAAAATGGGTAATAATCGTGAAAATCAAAGAACTTATTATATAATAATGATGATAATTGATATTTTTTTTATTTAAGTATTTCTTTTGAGTTTTAAGTTTATGTTAAAGTTTATTTTAATGTTTATAAAAAAATATAAATTCCCCTATAGAATGGTATGGAGGCACAACACTAGTGGACGTGCCAGGCGGGCAGGGCGAGTGTGGAGAGGGGGAGTGTGGAGAGTTCGGCCTCTTAGAGAGAGAGATGCAAGCGTCGGTGCGCGCGCACAGAGACCGCGCGGGAGGGAACTTCACCAGATATCATGTTGTTAGGGTAAGTTGGTACATACAGGTTACAATCGTTGCGGTTACTAAAAGGTGGGCTAAAACCCAGCTACGTTTTAATTTTTGTACGTTTTCAAAATAAGTGTTTGTCCTTAGTGTGAAATTACACTTTAAAAATATTAAAATGGAGTAGATTATTGAAGCTTGCTTGGTAGCTAGAGATTTATTATTATAAGATAGGTATAAAATATAGTAAAAAAGTACAATACTGTAGATGAGTCGTGGCCGCCCTGTAGTTAACTGTTTACGTTAACTTTTTATTATTTTGTACTCGAGTGAACATTGCGCGAAAGTTCAGAAAGCTTAACTTCGGAGCGGCAACGTCGTAGCTATAATCTGCGTCTGCGTGAGAAAGTAAATTGAAATTAACTTTATATTGATGAATCGATTGATACAATAAATGATAAAACCAAAATGTATTAGTGAAAATTGTATTTAAAACGACGAGGCTAGTCGCGGCGCAGGAGCATAAATAGATTTGATAGATATAAATACATAGATAGATGAAATATTTCACATTTGCATTTCATCGCTCAGGTGTCGAGGCAAACAGCGTGTCGTTGAGTTCCGCCACTCAATACGCAATGCCTACAGAAAACGGCGAGAAATGGGGTATGGCGAGTAAGACTCTTGTTTCTGAGATTGGCGTCTATCATTGCCTTGGATTCTATTACCTTGACAAATGTCCATGCAAATCTTTCATGTACAGACAAACGTACGTGGTCTAAGCACTTGGACGGTCAAATTTTTATACGTTTTTTAAAAAAGTATTTGTCATATTTTCCTCTCCAGATACAAAAAATTATAAATAGCCGCGTGTGGGAGCGCTACCAGCACCGGCGCCGCGAGGTGGCGGCGGAGGCGGGCGCGCCGCACGAGCGCATGCTGTTCCACGGCTCGCCCTTCATCAACGCCATCGTGCAGAAGGGATTTGACGAGAGACATGCTTATATTGGTGGGATTTGCGTTGTTTATATCATCATCGTCATAATTATTATTATCATCAGGCATTCCTCGTCCGCTGATGGTTATACATTTTATTTATACAAATTCCTTGCATTTATGGGTTCATTGGGCAATACACCAAAGTTATCGACACATAATAATATAATAAGAAACTAAATATAAGTTCTAATTTTTTATTCTCTTAGTAGTGCAGGAAAAGGGGACCTAGATTCCCTGTGCCTACCCTTCTGTAGTATTATTAATACATCATGAAATTAAAAAAAAAACACGATTTTTAATCGGATTTTCTTCCACCAGGTGGGATGTTCGGTGCGGGCATATACTTTGCGGAACACTCGTCAAAGTCTAACCAGTATGTTTATGGGTTTGGTGGCGGAGCCGGATGTCCCACACATAAGGATAGGAGCTGTTATGTTTGTCACAGGTTTGGTTCTTGATTGAGATTTTGATTATTTTATCTAAGAATAGTTCGCTTCGCGCCTGCGTGAACTACGTTACTATTAATTTCTGTCTCCATGAGAACCTACGTCCTATAAGTGAAGTCTATGCAAAATTTGAGACTCCTAGCATTTGTAGTAACGAAGTTTCATACAAACTTTCAACCCCAAAAACAACCCCTTAGAAGTCGAATATTGCAAATTCCCGTCTTAGCGAGCACCTACGTCCTATAAATAACTCCTATGCAAAATTTGAGATTCCTAGCACATGTAGTTTCTGAGATTTCGTGATGAGTGAGTGACCTTTCGATTTTATATATATAGATTTCTATGTTTAAAAAGGTGTAAATCTATTAATATATAGAAAATTAAAAATTAAATTAAAATCTAAAATCTTTAAATTTAAAATGTTGTGTTAATATGATGGGTACTTTAAAGAAGATTTTTAAAAATAAAAGCCAAGCTAAGCTTAGCCAAGTTCAGCACGAAACCCGTATTATCCTAAAACTGAAATCGCTACTACTGAAATTTATATAGATGCCCCAATAAGTACATCATGTTGTATAGATTGTTTCCTCACAACATTTATTAAAAAATATCTCAGCGGGATCAAAATTTAAAATATAATGTACAGACAGACAACAATAAGACAAACTTATTTACAAAGTGTTTTATAATATGAAAATATAACAAATGCATTATTATTTATATGAACAGACAAATGCTACTATGTCGCGTAACGCTCGGGCGCGGATTCCAACTGGCCAGCGCTATGAAGATGGCGCACGCGCCGCCCGGACACCATAGCGTGGC
>JAEBDU010000038.1:755680-815181 GCA_016802625.1 Heliconius numata | reverse complement strand
TGTTTCTCCGCATAAAAAGCCAATTTTTATAATTTAGTCATATTGAAATTAGGATAAATTATTATTATTAAATAAAAAAATGTTAAAAGAAACTGTTTTTTTATTTATTATTATTCATTGCTTCGGAATAATAAAATGAAGTTTGAAGCAAAAGGGATTATGACTATGAATATATTTTCTAATGAAATAAAACTTATTATTACACAAGGCTGTTAAAATCAATCCTTTGTTTTTTTTTTAAAGAAATCAATGAATTGTCAAATTCAAATATAAAACAGTCACTATTGCAAATTTAAATTTGTTGTGTATATCAATATTTTAGTATGAAAAACTGAATTAATTGAAAAAAAAACTATGGCAAAAACAACTTGCGAAATTGGCACACTCACATTAACAGATGTTGAGAAAAATTCAAATCGTTACGACAAATGTGGACTTTTAAATATAATTCAACATATTGACTATTATGGCAACATGTATACCAAAATAAACGGGAGAAATGACAAAATAACTATTTCCTCTATATCTTGCAGTCCTTCGAAGATTCTGGAAGTATGCCGGGAAGATCTGGAAGCGAAACTTAGCAAGTTCTCAGTGATAACCAAAGTATCTGAACTTTATCCAGGAAACGACATATTGTCCAAAAATAAGAAATATAAAATGCAAAGTAGAAGTAATTTTGTTATGAGTAATGTAATGATGAGATAAATTCATGTTTTAGGTTTGGCGTTTAAAAAAAATATTTTGTATATAAATATTCTAATAAGTCTATTAATGATACTTGATGTTTATAGTTTCTATTTATTTGGCATTGTCTATTTTTATAAAATTAAATAACAGTAAAAATCATATTTTTATTGAAAAAATGGTTTCCCGTGTGGCAGAACTAAATGCTGCACTTTACCTTTTAAGAGAACTGCTCATTGCTTTTAATGTCCAATATAGGCCTCATTTTTAATTCTATTTATTTTAATTTAAAAAAGTCTTAAATTAAAGTCTTGAGGTGTTCAAATCAATCAAAAAAAGATCGGATTATTACTAAATATATTTATTATAAAACCCTTACAATACATAATACGAGTACTCGTACATAAAAAAACTAAGCAGCGACGCCATCTGGGACTCCCTCCTCGTCTGAAAACAGAAATAAATGTGGAAAACAAGAAAACGCATAAAAATACTTATTACTAGATATCATTACTATTTGTACGGTCGTGTCGCAGTGGCACAAGCGAGTCACTGTAAACGCTATGTTTGTTGGGTTCGATTTCCACTCAGGAGATTCATTCCCCTTAGTGAGAATCGATCGAATATTTCTTAGTTTCACTTTCTCGCTCTGTCTTCTATATGTTGTAACGTGATATAACGCAGCGTTGAGTTCAATCAGTCAACAAGTAATGGGTTCAAGAATTTGGCGGAAAGTGGGGAACTGAATTCTGATAGAAACTGAGTGTTTTAATCTTAGGCTCCAAAAAAACACTAAAAAACTAATATTTGATTTAACTTTAACTATGTTTGAATTCGACACAATATTTTAATACAAAGCAGGCAGGCTTTGAATCTGTGTCTTTAATCTGCCCAAGTGCTGCTAAAGATAATTTGTAAGTTTCTAAAAGTGTAAAAAAGAAAACGAAACTTGTGATCATTAATAGCTCTGATCAATAAACAAAGACCACTCTCCTGTCTCAAAGGCATAACTCCTCGTGGGATCGTGGGATCGTGGGTGGCACAATACTCACCCTTATCGTCAGTGTCCATGGGCTCAGGCGTGTCGCTGTAGGCGGGCGCGAGCGGCGACACCACCACGCCGTCCCACACCGTGATCTCCGTCGAGATGTCTTTACCGCCCTCGAACGCTTGCAGTCCCAACACGTACCGGTGGCCGCCTCGGGCCGCCACGCGAAGTAAACTGATTATTTAACAATAAGTTACTTATTTAGAACTCGCGCCTCTTTAGAATCTGTCCAAGCGCTCTGACCAACTAAGCCATACGTTTTCACGTTTTTGGATGAAGTATTTTTCATGACTAAGTGTCGAATAACACTTCAAAAATGTTAAAAATATGACAATAACTTATTACTTTAACAACACGTAGGGTTGAGCTCCGCCACTCAATACGCAATCCCCCAAACGAAGTGCCCTAACAGACTAACTACATTCCTTCTGCTCACCCAGCTAGTCGAGGAATATGTGGCAGTAACTCACGTCTGCGCGGTGGCAGCGGCGTGGTCCTGCGCAGAGAGATCGAGCGCGGTGTGCGCGCGCGCGTGCGCCGCCTCGCATGGGTCCGGCAGTCCCGCGCAGCCCGGCAGGAACAGGCCTCCAGCCAGGAGGGACAGCGCTCGTCTGTATGGAGGAAAATACGTCATTATCATATAAAAAATATCGCTAATTTACTTAAAAAATTAAGTTACTAAACGCCAGTTTCAGCACAATTCAGAAAAAGTCTCGGACCGCCTTATCTGCGGCTTACCTATAATTTTTGGTTTCACAGGTCTCGAATAGCAAGTAAAGACACATTTGACGCATGCACTTCATTTTTTATACTTATTTGTAATTTAAAAAAGTAACTAATCTTGTGAATTGTAATGTACTATTATTATTAGTTCATTAATGAGAAAAAATATTCTTGAAAATATAAGAAACATTTACATTTACATATCATCCTTTATTTGTGAGATAGCTGTAGTTATTAGATTACGCCCTGAAACTTTATTCGCAACCGGTGAAACTGGGCCTTAATGAAAAAAATACTAGATAAATAAAATTAAAAATAACCTGAAAGCAACATTAATGGGCAACGCCTGGCGCGCCGGGTTGTTCATTATACAATGGTGCGCCAACAGGTCTATCATCCAGGGGCTCAGGGGCTCCAAGCCAGCGTGCCTCGAACACATGTCACGCAGTAAGCGTATAAGAACCTGTGGATTGAAAGATTATGTGAATGGAATTATTTTTTATTTTCATATTTCACGTTTTGATAATGAACAGCGTTAAGCTTCGCCAGTTAACAGGAAATGTTTAAAATTCAATCAGAAAGTGGAGAATGGAAATTCGCCTAACCTGCTATGTGAAAATAGTACTGTATAATGGTTGGTGAACCCACAACCTGTTGCGTTTACAGTCACACGCTTTTGCCGCTGCGCTGCGTTACGACTGGCCCCACAATTTAATTATATTTATAGATAATTTAGCTACCATATTATTTTTATTAATATATTAAAAAAATACCTATGAAATATATTCTTTTTTTATATTTTTTTATTTATTGAAGTATAAAAATTCAACTTACCTTGATAGACGAGTGGTGCGCGTTCTCCTCAAACCAACGACTGTGGCGTATGGCGGCGAGGTGGCTGCTAATCACTTTGTAGTCCAAGTGCACCTGATAATACAATTGTAACATGTAAGTATAATTAACATATCAATTTAAAAAATAGGCCAAATAGGCCGTCATGGCGCAGTAGCAGAAGTGGTTTCGATTTCCATCCAGGATAACAAAACAAACAACACATAATGCCTCGAGACAAAAAATGAGAAACAGAAGTGTCTTAATGGGAATGGAGTCTCTTAAAAATAGGTTTTCATGTTCCCTGGTAAGATACAACAAGGCAAACTTACATCAGGTTCCAATTTCCTCAGGTTCTGGTGGAGAGTGGTCACCAAAACCCTGACAGCGGCGGAGGTAGCTGTGACCGTGAAACCTCGTTCATGACAGGCGCTTGTCACGTTGCCGAGACCTTCGGCCCTCATTAGCTTGTTCAATTCCTCGTTTACCTATAAATGAATAATTATATTAAATAATAATAATGACACTATCAGACTGTACACTCATAAAAATGTAGATTAATCTTAATTAAGAACACAATATATCAAAATTGGGCAGAAAGTTCATTATTAAGCTAAAATGAATGAGAGAGATATAAAATGATTAAGATTTATTATTAGATATAATTTTTTTTCTCTTAAGGTACCATATTCCAGAGTTGAATGGAAGGGTCCTAATAGGGAATGTAGTGTTTTAACATTATCTCTCCTCTACATGTCCTGCTATATGCAGCATGAAAAAAAATATATAAAAAAGGTTTTGAGGCTGTTGTGGCATTGGGGCACAATAGAACTGTAAACGTGACAGGGTGAGAGTTTGATTCCCTCTTGAGTAAACGAAATATTTAATATGTGACTAGACAAAGTGCGGTGTTGAGTTCTGCCGTTGAACATGCAATGCTTTGAGAATTTGGTGCAAAATGAGGAATGATGTCTTAAAACTGGATTCCATGTTATGTGCATTATACAACTTTAAGCTGACAAAAAATAAAGTCCTCCTCTATTGGAATGTGCAAAGAACACACAAGTTTGGGTGTGGTTAGGCAGTTGTTTGATTGACATAGGGGATTTGATGCTATACTCTATTTATTGACTTTCATTCTTGTTAAAATTATTCTTTTACTTACTTTATTAGCTAATCCCTCAACTGCCTCTTTAGTGGGCAAAGTCTTCATAATAACAACTATGTCAGCCACATTCTTGCCAGCCATCATTGTGCCTTTTTTGTATGAACCCACTTGACGCACTTCTTCTAATTGCTGTAGATACAAATATTCAATATTAGTTAAAACAATGGTTAAAATCTATGTTTATTCGAGGCCATGGTGACACAGCAGCTTAAGCTTGAGACTGTATACATGACAGTCATTGGTTTGATTCTTGTTTACTCTGGTAAAAAGACACTAAAAATGCAATGCAAAATGGCAGTGTTGGTGTTGGAAATGTCTTAATGGGAATGGGGTATCTTAACACTAGGTTCCTCCCAGGTTTCCTTTGTCTATCCTGCTAAGTGTGTGATACAGTGAAAGCATAAAAAAACTTTATATATTGCAAGAGCAACTCAAAACTTTTTTCAACATAGCCACCTGGCTACATTCAGATTCTCAGACTTAGAGAAAACTAAGTGCCAAAATAACCCAAAAAATAATAATCCATGAAAAATTCTTTGTGAGAGCTCCATTATAGATATAAAATAAACTTACACAAGCTGCAAAATCTCCTGGTGCAACCACCAAATTATCGAGTACAGTTTGTAATTTCGTTACAAGACTTAGGACTGCTGCCTGTTCTGTCGGAGTAGGGCACAGCTCTGCATGTCTTTTGAGGAGAGCCTAAAGAAAAAGAATAATTGATTAGATTTTAATAAAACTATCTGCTAAACTTCAAGTAGGATGTTCTTCATATTAGCAATGAGAATATTTAATAAGCAAGTTGTCTTCTAAAAATATTTTAGGGTATTTTAGTCAATTATACTAATGTAAATGTACCCTGCGACATTAATAATAAGTATACAACATAACTTAAAACACATCTTGAGCATAGAAAATGAGTTAATGATAAATAGAACTTATTGTTAGAAAGCATAATCAATGTAAATATACCTGAGTCAATGCTGAATCGTCTGGGGCGGGCTTGCATCGTGGAAATGCCGGTTCAGCAAGAATTAAATCAAATGGCGGCCTCAACATTAACACTCTAGGTCTGTTGAAGGGCGGGCGCCCCATTCCACCGCGGCCTGGCATTCCCCGTCCACCGCGACCGGTACCGCGAACCATATTTTGCGAACTCGTTGTAAAAGCTATATTCTTACTATTTGTATTGAATTTTTATAAATTGATTTTGATTTATGGATAGATGCAGATGTATATTGAAGTCACTTTTTAATATTTTTTAAGCTCAGTTTTTATTAAAATTGGTGTTTATTGACGTAAAAACGCAAAATGGACGCCGAATTTATCGATTTTATCAATTGCAATTGTAATTAGGTTAGGATTTGTCAAGTATGTCAAACATTATGCACAGGCTAAAAATAGTTAGTATAAAACTCCTTAAATAGATATTTTAATGTACAAAAACATAATACTCAAAAAATGTATAATTTCAAAGATGTATAGTTTGTAGTATATTATTAAATAATATATATAAGAATACAAAATTTTAAAAAATTATAAAATATTTATGAAAATTGTAAAAATGGAACTCCCGGTAGACGTTATTGACGTTTATGTACCAGACTGACAGTTAGCTAATTCGATAGCAAAAATGACGTGGTGTAGAAGGTTATAAAATTGTTTAATATAGTATTTACAAATGTATATAACTGAATATTAAGTAAATACTTTCATTATAATAAGTAATATAAAAGGGCTTCGATATGATTGAAATAACGGACACGCAGAGTGAGTAAATTTTAACAAAACAACGATATTACAAGCGTTAACAATGTCGATTAAAGATAAAATGTCTAATAATCAATTAAATGTGCTTGTTATAGTTATATTAATTATCGTTAAAATAATTTTTATTATAAAGGTAAAAGTTATATAAAGGCTTCATCGTTGGAGTTAGAATTTTTTTATTATTAAACTATTAACAAATTGCATATGTCATACAATGCTTATGAACTAACATATTAAAAACATAATGAATGATAATCAGTAATTAATAGGATATTTTAATATACATTATGTTAATTTTGAGAAAGATAGTTTGATATTAAATGGTAATAACAAATTTACTGATAATTGTAGTACTAATATTTCCTTAAAAATAATTAACATGTATGTAAAACAGAACTAAGAAAACTTGAAATAATTTATACAATTACACAATACAATTTAGAGTGATATACAATGAAACTATTAAGTAGTAATTAAATTTCCTTATTACTTTTTATGTAATTTGAGGATTTTTTTTAATTATTTGAAAATTATAATTTTGCAGAGATTGGTGTGGGCTTGGCTGGTTTTGGCATGATGTTCCTATTTCTGGGAGTGCTGCTATTGTTTGATAAGGGCCTTCTTGCTATTGGAAATGTAATGTATTTTAAAAATAATATCAACAGTTAAAAGACTATTTGGTCTAACCACCATTTTTTTAACTTTACATCACTCGTACGTACCGTACTCGTACATTTAACGTCTTTTAAACTTTAAGTTTTTAAAAAAATATATATTTAGAGAAAACTATTAGGCTGACACAGACCAAATTTATACTATATATGCATTGATTTTTTCTGCATTGTTTTATATTAATTATACAAGTATTTTCATCAAAATTAGGGTGAAGTAACTGTGATTCAAGTTCCAAAAAAGTGTCTCAAAAGAACTCCAACTCAAAAGATGCAGAAAAGTCTGCTGTTTCTAAATAGATAGATAAAGAATAGACAATATGTACTATGTTTGTTTTTTGCATACTATAATATTTAAAAAAAATATTTTGTTTTACACATGCACACCTATTGTTTGGTAAAAATATCATATTTTTTTTGTGTTCTCTGGGTGCAGGGGCACGAGCGTGTTACTATAAATGCAATGGTTATGGGATGATTTCTCTATGTATATTATAGATTTCTTTTTTTTGTTTTTTTATATTTACGTAAATTGTTGTTCTTTAGATTTATGTATAATTAATTTATAGAAATTTGATAGGATTGGGTAAAATAATTGTGTGTTTGAAAGTTCATATTTAATGTGCTGTGTATTGCCCATGGCAAGTGGCAAATGATAATAAAATTATTATCATTTGCCACGGTTGTCACTATTGTTTCCCACAGAGTGTCTTGTTACTGTTATTCTGCTGAAGGGAAATAGCATGAAGCTGTGTTTTTTTTCATTTTTTTTCTTTATTATAACCATATTTTCTATAATTTCAGATTCTGTTTATAAGCGGTCTCGCCTGTGTCATAGGGCTACAAAGAACATTCTTCTTTTTCTTCCAACGGCACAAAGTGAAGGCATCTGTATCTTTCTTTGGAGGAATTACTATAGTTTTATTGGGATGGCCTATGGTGGGCATGGTGGCTGAGATATATGGATTTTTATTATTGTTTAGGTAATATTTATTTATTTATTTTTATTTGAAGTTATTACATTTTTTAGCTTGAAGAACTTGGCAACCTAGTGTTAAAACACTGATTAAGACACTTCCCGCCGAATTCTGCAGGCTTTGCATGTTGAGTGGAGGGACTCAACAGCACACTTTGCTTCATTTACAGATCGAAGGAATGAAAATATTAAATATTTCATTTCACTGTCATGTTTATAGTTGCTCGCTTTTGCCTCTGCGCCACAACTGGCCTCGCTTTTTTGGCTTTTAAGCCAATATTTGTACATTCGTATTTTCTCTTGCTAAATGGTAATTTTAAGCAAAATACTAAATAAGAGAGAATAATAAACAAATAAACTTTGGGTAGCGGAAATTTATATGAACCAGAGTGCTGACAACATAAGTAAGTTGTGAAGGCGCGCCTAAGAATTTAGACGTAACTTGATTTCCATGAGGTGCAGCTTCAAATTCTGCTTTGAAGTATCAAACTCGAAGCAGAATTCGGACTCGATAATAAATTCATATTCAAAGTATAAAACTATATTTATTTTTTTCCAGGGGATTCTTGCCGGCTGCTATCAATTTCCTCAGGATGATACCTGTTTTGGGATCAGTTTTAAACTTTCCCATTATTCGGGGGGTGGGTACATGATATTTTATTAATAAAAGTCACTTTTTCTGTTAAAAAAGAAACATGTATATTTTTGTTGTTTTTTAGCCTCACGACGTATCCCGTATATGGCATATCATAGCAGGGTAGGCAGAGGGAACTTGGGAACCTAGTGTTAAGACACTCTATTTCCATTAAGACATTTTCAATTCCGACTATCTGCTGAATTTAGGAGGCTCGCTACCAGAGTGAGAAAATAAAAATATTAAATATTTCATTTACATTCAATTTTAATATTATTTTTTTTCAGATTGTGGACAGGATAGCCGGCGACAATGGTCGGAACATGGTATGATAATGTTGCCATACCAAAAAAACAATTACTATAAAACTTTTTAAAAGTGTATTTTTATTGTCTGTGCAAGTGTGATTCTCATATTCCGTTATGTGTAAATGGACTTGGCTAGTTTTAAGTATTATTTTGTTATTATTTAATAATAAAATTTCAATAAACATTTTAATTCAATGGCCAAATGTTCATTCTTTTTTTTATTTTTACTAATATATTTTTATGGGACTAATTAAAGGTTAAAGAGATAAAGGAGGTTATACAAAAGTAAACAATTTCATGTAAATGACATTTGCAAATTATAAAAAAAATGTGGTAGTTAGTAATAAAAACTCATTCAGCCAGTTTAATTAATTATCATACGATGATCATTATTATATTAGCTAGATATAAGATAAAAAAAATAAAACGAATCATAATTTTCTGTTTTTTTCTTTCATTATCATTTTTTTTAATTGTACTTATTTTTTTATGTTTATCATAAAATTTTTCTGCAGGAGGCGTCATAACAAATCATTCCTGCGCTACAGCTGTCGCCATTGACATTCCAAATGCGTTATTATATTATTATACGAATTTAAATATTTGTTTTAATTTATTTCTTGTTGTCTGTTGTTGTTTTATATTATATAAAAAAATGGAATGGAAATCTTAATGAGCGTTGTCATTAAGACACTTTCGTTCCCCACTGCGGCACTGCACTGGAGCAGTGTGATGCTAAAAAGAAAATAAGTTGAGAATTTGAAGCCACAGCGATTGTAAATGCGATGTTGGTGGATTACCATTTTTGATACCATTGATACCAACCGAATAAAATTATTCGCTGATTTCCGCCACTTAACGCAATGTTTCGAAAATTGGGGGTGAGTGGAAAAGGAAGTGTCTAAGCTACCATCTACCTATCCTGCTATATGCGGGGAACAGCGTGAAGCTAAAAAGAAAAATAATATAATTAAGTAATTGCTTATTTGACATGAGATGTTAGATAATATAAGGAGTAGTAATTAACATTTATTTTATTCTCTTTAGTATATATAGATAAGTAAGAATGTGGAAAGTGTGTAAATTTCTTTGAATTACAAATGGACTTTAAAACGTAAAATGGAAAAATCTTTTATTCTCGTTCACGTAAGATTTCCATAAATGCTCTCTTAGTGTTATCCTAAAATGCCGAATTTCACATTTTGTTCTGTACCTACATAGCTTATGGCGTTTCGAGCGTGCCAGCTGAGCAGTAATCACTTCGCCAATGTCACATTTTCTATTTCTAAAGCCTGTATTTATAAACTGCTCTCAACTCTGAGAGCGATCTCGAGATGCCATTTTAATAATCTATGAATGAAAAAGGCATCTCAAGATCGATCTCGAGTGGCGAGTTATAAATACTGGCCTTAGTCCAGTATTCTTGCCGATACATACACTTACGAAATTTAGCACACGTTCTTAAAGCCTAAGCCTTAGGCCATATTACTCAGATATTATATTATGTTCTTTGTTTTATAGCTTTCAGACTTGCCAGTCGAGCACAATTTACTTCGCCAATGTAGAATGCACGATGGAAATTGGTCAGTTAAATATAGATGAAATAAAACTTAAGAGACTATTTAGATATCAAATGTTATCCAATCCCAACAATATGATATAGGTACAAATCAAAATGATGACCTCCTTTGTAGTCGGTTAAAATAGTAAAACAAAAGGTAATCTCGCCTTTGTAAATTGCCTTGACATTACTAAACGAAACTAAAACGCTTAGGTACCTACTTCAAATGTCAAATCATAGAAGACCTGTGTTGGCTTCACCAGTGGGGTAACCAGACAGAAGGGAGTCGTCCACTGTTACCGTGGCCGTACGTAGGTGTGGGATCAAACTATTTTTAGTTTTAAATATCGATTTTAATTTGATTTCATTTGGACTCTAATTTTGAACAGATATGTCCGAATAAATGTTGGTTTTTTTTATATTTTTGGGGCACATTGTCGATGCCCATTAGGCACCAGCCTATTCTAGGGCTGGGCTCGGACCATCCGGCCCCCCTTATTCCTACGCCCATGTTCGGCGAAATTAATTATTTTCATGTCCTCGGCGTTGAGTTCCGCCACTCAACACGCAATGTCTCAAAAATTGTCCACTACTTTGCGGAAAAGCTTGAAGCTGTTTAAGATTAAAATGTAACGGGTGTCATAGTGAAAAATGTTTTGAGTTTGTTTAATACCGTTTTAATACCTATTATATTGAATGAAGTGAAATTATGATTATTTCACATTTAAGTAGTTTATTTCGCTCGCATAAAGCCGATGAGTCGGTCGCTTTTTCACCGGGGGACCAGAATCAAATAATTCATTTCTCTGAGTGGATATCGAACTCTGTCTTGTTTACGGTCAGATGCTGTGCTGCTGCGCTACGGCGATCTCTTGTTAATAAGATGGTGTTATTTTAATAGTTAATATTAAATATATTAGTAATGCGAAGAAGCAATCGCAATTTCCTATATTCAGGACTTAGCGTTCAAAATTACGGCATACACAAAACACACTACGTTCTTTCAATAAATTAAATTAAAATATAGTGATAGTCGATACAGATTATAAAAACACTACGCTTTAAATTAAACAATAATAATACTATTAGGTATTCTATAGTAAAATTGACAACTAATTACTAATAACATAATTGAACTTAAATATGATTTTCATAATGAAATGGATATTTTTATCATTTTATTAATAAAAAAATTAATTAACGATTGCAAAACGATTCAGTTGCATACCAATCTGTCGCGCATCAATATATCTTAGAGGGCAGCACTTAATATTTCAGCTTCAGTTTCAGTTACCGCCCGAGCCCGGGCCGAGGCAAACGTGTGCTTTAATATCGATTATTGTAACCCACCATTACACAAAAAATCACGCGAAAACCTAAACATAGAATAGATTAAATGGTGAATGAATAAAATATGTTATATCTTACCTAAACAATGTTATAAATGCAATGGAAAGTGAGTTTTCTGACTTTCATGCCCCGGACCAGTGAAGGATCAGAGGGAGACGGCCGCTTGAAAGGATAGGATGATAGAAATTGTTACGTTTTAATTAAAATTTTATTAGAAAATTATAAATTATTAATTTTTATTAAAATAATAGTGTCAGTGAAAGGTTGTACGATATCTGTTATATAGATAATACTACAATGTAAGTATTCATTATTTTTTTTAAACGATAAGGCTTCATGCTTTTAATCCTTAATTGGTTTATTTTGTACGTATTTTCAATTTTTTTGCGTTGTTTATTTATTGTTTTGTTAAGTAGTCATTTCATTAACGACTTAATTAATTAATATTCAGTATTTGCGATTAACTAAAACACGATATGAAACTAATATATTCTATAGTTATTAATTAGAAATAGAAATAAATAAAGCTGTGAAGTGAACGACGTGAATGTAAAGGACCCGAGTAAAGTCAGTGTTTACACATACCTAATTAATATTCTATAATATTATCTGTGCTGTCGTGTAAACTATTTATCAGCTATTAATTATTTTATTTTAATTTAAAAATATATTTTATTTTTTCAATAATATAAATTAAATATTTAGTAATATGTATTTCTAGAAATTTTTTTATTAAACAAAAATATTGATTTTAAGAAATATGAATATTTACGTAGTATAAAAAAATGTCGCTTCCTATCTACGAAATATGTGTAACAATCACAATCTACTCAACAGTTTTTAATATTGTTTTCACTGAAAAAAGAAGACTTGTACATATTATTTTATTAGAAGTTGCATTCCAAATTCCGTTTGCGTAGACCATAAAAGGTTAATTACAATTTTTTTCATTCCTGGAAGAATTTCGAAAATCTCCTCTTAGTGATCCCCTACACTACCCGAGCAACCTATATGCCAGGTTTCAGCGTTCTACGAAAGTTCAGACGGAAAACTAGTATTATATATTTTTTTAACTTCAAGCCGGCACATAGCAGGATAGGCAGAGTTAACCTGGGAACATGGTGTTGAGACAATCCGTTCCCATTAAGACAAGCTCCCCTCTTTCCGCCCATTTCTGGAGGCATTGCGGGTTGAGTTGAGAGGCGGAACTTAAGCAGCGCTTTGACTCATTACTAAAGCGAGAAAATTAAATATTTCATTTTCTCGAGTGGGAATCGAAGCCACAACCGGTAGCGTTTACAGTTGCACGCTTGTGTGTGCTTAGTTGTTCGAGTTCTCGAATATTAATTACAAAGTAGCCTAGCGTAATATTGTTACGACGCCAAAATACATAAAAGCAATAATTTCCAGCCCCCAGTCCCATACAATGTCTCCTCTCAACACAAATAGTTTAAACGATTTTGTTGCGGTCCTACTGATATTATAAATGTGAAAGTTTGTGAGGATGGGTGTTTGTTCCACTTTCGCGCAAAATCCACTGAGCAGATTTAAATGAAACTTTACAGTAATATAGCTTATACATCACAATGAACTATAGGCTACACTTCATTGTCACTATTATTTATGACTTTTTTGCATAATTTGTCTATAATATAACAATAACTTTACAAATTACAACGCTTCTCAACACGCAACGCCTTCAGAAATCGAGAACGGAAGTGTCTTAACAAAATTAGGCAGGGGACTAGTACCCGAGGTTCCTCCTGCCTGCCTCTGCCTAGTAGTTTTAACTTTTAAAAATGGTTTTGTACCCTTAAGAATATAAATGATAAGTTTTAGGAAGAAACCACTTTGAAATTGTTATAAAAACATCCTCTCCATGTTGTGTTATATCGTCACCGATATTTTAGCATTTCATTTAACCCAAAGCGAAAGGGTTAAAGTCGTGACGAGTCCATTTTTTAATTACCCCCCTTAATTATCAAATTGCCCCCCTGTGGGGCGTGGACCCCACGTTGGGAAACACTGGCCTAGTACCTACACGGCTACATGGCGTTAAGGTTTAGGCATTTGATAAGTGGCGACTTTCGCTAGGCTATTGTTGATCTCCAAATCATTTAATTAATAAGAACAGTTTGATAAACAAAATGAGTTTTCATGTCGTCGAATTTACGTTAGGTATTTATGGTATATTCTAGAATAAAATTTAGATCTACAGTTTATCTTAGAACGACTAAGTGTTCGTCTGTTATGTAATCATATAAAGAGCTAGCTACGAAGGAGATACGCCGCACTTTGCCTCTTTATCAGAGCGAGGTAATGGAAACATTAAATATTTAATTTCCTCGTTCTTGGGAATCGAACCCACAATCGTACAGTCACAAACTTGTGCCCCTGCACTACGACTGGATTCGAAATATATTACGCACAATTAATAAAAAAAAAGTTAAAACACTCCGTCATCTGCTCTTTGCCCAAAATCGAGTTAACAAAAAAAACAAATATTTATATTATTTGCAATAACAGTGGGTCGTAATCCCACAACGTCAATTGGGGATTGTACTGATGAAGCCGAATGTCGCGTTTTGATTTATCTAGTCTGGTTTATAAATAAAACAAATATTTATATTAGGTACTACCTGTGACGTGTTCGTTACTTGTGACCTAATTCTCCGCCAAGATGTCAGTACATCTATTCTATAATAACTCTATACATATAATAAAATTGTAACGGATCGATGTCTGTACACGGAACATATTTGAGAGAATCTATTCCACCAGTATTTAACCAGTCGAGTTACAGTCATAATTTGTGATTCTTTAAATTATGCGGCGCTCCTGGTAAACATTTTATTGATTAAATAATTACTTGTAGGTCTCCACTGTTAATTCTAATAAACTATTGGTTTTTTTTGTTTTCTTTTTTTTTGTGCAGTCGGGGTTTTGGTTTTTTTAAATACTTTTTATTTTTCACTTTTTTGTTAGGACTCATTATGGTAAATGATATCATGATTTATCTTTTTGAAATCCTGGTGTTGAGCTCTTGAATTTGATATCCATATTGTGGTATTCAAAACCATTTTTTTTTTACTAAGTCCAATGTCGTCCCAGAACCGCTGTGATATTTTTTTAACCTCACCTATCTAAGAACATTTTGGCTGCTAAGACGAATCTAACGATACTCCAATTATGTAAATCCGTCCAGCGGTTCTGGAGATATGAGGTAATAAAGAATATTACATACTTACTTACATACATACATACAAGATACGCGCGAAAAACATAACCCTTCCTTAGCAGACGGGGAAAAATAAGAAAAACCTATAAATTATAATTTATTTATTTCATAATTTATATAAGAAGTCGTATCAATGTTATTATTCAGTTAAATTCACAGCGATACGGAAATGGTTTATTTTTGTCAAACGTGTGGCGCGAACGTGATACGTCTGGTATAAGTACTTAAGGTTGGCGATCAAATGTATTATAATATTTTAAAAATAAACTAATATACAAAATATTCAGTTTCACGAAATATTCCACACATGTAGGCAGAGAGAACCTAGTGTAAAGACACTCCGTTCCCCACGGAATGTAGTGTTATTATGGGTTGAGTGGAATTGAGTTCCATTCCGCTATGCCTGTTAGAGCGGGTAAATGGAAATAATTTAATTATTTCTTTAATAGGGACCCATGAATCTAATTATGTCGCTTACTATGGGTGGGTTTGGATTATTTATTTTTTTGTAAAGTTTGATGATTATTGTGCAATTTAATTTTACTTTATACATATTGTAAATTATTATTAGTCTTTGATACTAGAAGGTCACTTTATTGTATGTGTGGCGCAGGGGCACCAACGCGACAGGTGTCTTAACACTAGGTTCCTCGGTTCCTAGGTGTGAAGCTAAAAAAAATAAAGATAGATTTCGATTTTCATAAAATCAGTACAATGGAGAAGTTACGCAAATAAAACTCTTCAAAGTTGTAAGCATTCTCTTAATCCAATCATTCGAATAACATAAGGTGTTTCAAAGGTAACGTCTAATAAGATTATGTCTAGACTAGCTGTTAGTCGCGGCTTCGCTCGCGTTTTCTATTGTTAAAATAACCAAGAAGTGACGCATGACATCAATTTAACTATACATAAGCCGTAACGTACAAAATCTAGACTAATATTATAAAATTTGGCCTTATTCTTTAGAGTTTGTTTGGTTGAAGGCGCTCGTCTAACTGCTCAGAATTATGTAAAATTATTGAATGTATAAATTATATAAGTAATCTATTGGCAAATTCCGCATAATAAAACAATTATGGATGGTAAGCGGGCGAAGCCGCGAGGGGCCGCTAGTACACTATATTTACACTGTTAAGTAAATTATAAAAAACTTTTTGCACTAAACTTTCTTTATGTGAGATAAATAAAATAAAAAATGTTTTTTTTTAATATTTCTATACGTATTGGACAACCTTAAGCTTGTGTTATTTTAAACACATTTCTTTGTAGCCAAATATTTTGTATGGAAATGTTAGTCTGTTGTTATGTCTTTTAACATATAGATACTTATATATTTTTTCGTTTCTATATTTTAGTCATCGATATTAGTTCCTTTTAATTTTTTGTTGGTTTTTATTCTCACAAAGGAAGGTATGCCGAGGGAACTTAATGTCAAGACACTTAGTTCTCAATTTTGCGCCCGAATCCGAGACCAAACACGGCGTTTAGTTCCGCCACGCAATGTCACAAATTGTACGAAAAATGAGGGACGGAGCGTCTTCCGAGCGTTTCCTCTGCGTGTGTGCTATTTCCGGGATACTTCGTTCGTTAAGGTAAAAAAAGAGAAATAAATAAAAAGAACTAAATTTTGCGTCTGGCCGTCGTTTCACAGAGGCACAAATGTGCGGTTGTCAACGCGATGGTTGTGGGTGCGAATCCAGTTTGGGGGACTAAGATATTTAATATTTTCATTTCCTCCCTTTGGTACGCCACACAGTATCTAAACACACAATATCTCAAGAATTCTTTTTAAGCTACGGAATGAAAGTGTCTTAATGGCAACGGAGTGTCTTTACACTGGGTTCCCTCTGCCTATCCTGCTATGTGCGGGATACAGCGTGAAGTTAAAAAAGTAAAACTAGTATGAATGTGCTATCATGTTTAAAAAATGTTATTTTACGCGAAAAAATTAATATCAATGTTGATTCAAGCGCCCGCCTCCAGAGACCCTCCAGTGCGGTTTTTAATTAGTTTAAATTTAATATATAAAATACTTATAAATAAATAGCGAGTTACTTTAAAAACGTTTAGCGTGTGCAATCATAAAGCTCATATTAACTTTTTTTATAGACTAGGCCTTAGTTCTGCGGTTTTCCTCGTGTAAGTTGAGCCAAGTTGTGGCGTTTGCTGTTACGTAAGGCACCGACGACTATTAACATATGTACTCGTATGAGGATGGAGGTATTCTAATAAGTTACTATACTCACTAGCGGTGTTAGGCTAGGGCGAGGCTGGGCGACCGCTCAGGGGCGCCGGATAAAAAGGGCGCCGTAGACGCCCATTTAGGGCGCTTTGCGCAAAGATGTCTCCTCGCTGCAGTGGCGTAGCTAGGGTGTTTGCTGCCCGGTGCGGCTTAGGGGACTTGATGCCATTTAAAATGGTCTAAGATCTAAAAAAAAAAAACGAAGTCATCGTCGTCTTTGATATCTAAAAAAAAAGTCATCGTCGTCTTTGATAACAAAGTGATCATAACAACTTTGAAAATAAAATTGCAGAAAACATAGACTTTGAATGCCTAATAAAAGAGTTAGAAAGGCTAGAAG
Organism: Heliconius numata; assembly: GCA_016802625.1. NCBI lineage: Eukaryota > Metazoa > Arthropoda > Insecta > Lepidoptera > Nymphalidae > Heliconius > Heliconius numata. The sequence goes on along the minus strand of JAEBDU010000038.1, from coordinate 797,634 downwards.
AAGTGAAATTTTATTACTTTTTGTCGTTATTTTTTTTAAAATAGATGGTTATTTCGTTGTACCCATTCCCTTTTTTGTATATTATTAAAATGTAGTTAGGGGGCGCCAAAAAAATTTCGCCGAGGGCGCCGGTAGTGCTAAAACCGGCACTGACTATACTTAATAAAGTATATAAAAACAAATAATCCTATATATTAGGGACTATTTTAGCGTGAAGGTACATTGTGAAGATACAACGTGATGATTGTGGGTTCTGTATACAAAAAGAAATCAAAACTTTTTATAGCTTCCCCCTGTAAGCAGGATACTTAACCTCACTCTCCGCCAAATTTTCGAGGCATTGCGTGTCGGCAGAACTAAACGTCACATTTTGCCTTTTTACCAGAGCAAAGAAAGAAAAATATTAATAAATAACAATTCATTTTCCCAAGTGGGGATCGAACCCACAACCGTCCCGATTACAGTCACACACATGTACCACTGAGCCACGACGGCGACGGCGACGACTGTCGTTTCTAAATAAAAAAATAAGTAATTATAATTATTTACTTAAATAAATTGATATACTACGAGGACATCATAAATAAATAACTATTAATTAGCAGTATAATTAAATTAAAGAAAATGAAATATCATTAAAATAATTAATAAATAAAAAGTTTATAAATATTGTTACTTTTTTAGAATATATTTACACTAATATTTAATATATAAATAATATAATATTAAGAATAACACAAATAAAAAACAAAAAAAACAAACAACCTTTACAATTTTTATTAATTACTCAATACAATCATGTAATCTAATATTTAAATGAACAATATTTACCTCTTACTAGTTTCTGTTTTTTTTAAATTTAAAATGTAGGTACGATATCGCTATTATAGTAAGCAAATCTCTCAGCTCTTTACGATTGACGTTCGGAAACTCGACCCTAAATTTTCATCTTATAATAATATTATTGCTTATATTTGTTTAAGACATTAATTATAATAAAAATAATTAAATATTATTTATCTAAAATTCTACACACAATAATACAAACATTATATAAAACCTATATAATAAAACTAAACAAAAAACAACTGTCATCCATCGCTCACAACGAAGCCGTTAAATTCAAACGTCAATCCTGAATCGCGCTATTAAAGTTTCTTACCTCGATTACTATATATACACAGCTAACCGACCGATTTAAGCAGGGAGTCCGTTTCTACACAGTAAAACAGTAATGGCGGTACAGGCTGTCCTAACCCCCGCCATCCGCATTTGACCGCGTTGTATGGGAGGGCTTCGCGGCTGCGGATAACCCGCTAAAGCGTAAATCGTAGCGGTAAATCGCTAAAGCATGCTTTCAAAGCAAGTCGATTCTTCTAGACGTCAAGTCGTGAAATACATGAGAGAAAATAGGTCTCTCAACCCCACTGTGTAGAAAATTTGACTCCCTTTTTGCTTATTTCAGTGAAAAAAAATAAATGTATATTTATTATTTAAATATATGTTTTGAATACGACCAATGTTGTTATTTGGTATTCATTTTTATATATATATATATTTTCATTGTTTTTTTTTTTTACTTTGAACTTACAGCTAATTATCTATTATAACATTACATTCTTTTTACATGTTATCTATACCTATATATAAAAGGACTTGTCCTCACTGACTGAGGTAAGACGTACGCACAGCCGTAACCGCTGTGCGTAGAAACGTGGAATTTGGACAGATGTTTACTTTCATAATCTGGACATCCACTAAGAAGGGATTTTGAAAAATTTCAACGCTAAAGGGATGAAATAAGGGTTGAAAGTTTGTATGGAATTTTTTTAAATCGGCACCGATTTTTATAAAATTGGAAATTCAGACTCTTTAAAATATTTAATTGAACACGTGTTTCACGGTTTTTTTAAATTTACCCCCTAAGGGTGCCAATGAGGGGTTGAAAGTTTGTATGGAAAAATCTTTAAATCGCCACCGATTGTTATAAAATTTGAAATTTAGACTTTTAAAAATATTGCATTGAATACATGTTTCATGGTTTATTATAATTCACCCCTTAGTAAGTAAGCGAAGCTGCGTGCGTCCGCTAGTATTTTATATATGTAGATTTATTTTTTGTTTTTAAGCAGTTTCGTCCGCAGGCGCGTCTTTTCCTCAGTTTGCGTTGGTATCAGTGAGTATTGTTGCTCATATGCCAACAACTATGCTGAGTTGCCTACCTTTTTTAATGGCACGCTATGTATAAAGTATTATAAGTATTATTTGTAAGTTTATTTGCATGCTTGTTTTTGTTATTTTGTCTGTATGGCAGTTGTTGCAGTTAAAATAAAGTTTTAAATAAATAAATAGATTTCAAAATTCTTTAATTGAGGCCGTCGTAGAGTAGCGGGAACAGCGTTTGAATTGTAAAAGTGTCGGTCGTATGGTCGATTCCCTTTCGAGCCATTCAATTATTTTCACTTTTATATTGGCTCGTTTATCTAACATTTTCGATCTAATAAAAAAAGATTTTTCTTTAAATAATAATATAATCTAATGGACTGGGACTACCGCTATCTTATTCTCTAATTATCTATATATATAAAAGGACTTGTCCTCACTGACTGAGGTAAGACGCACGCACAGCCGTAACCGTTGATGGTAGAACCGTGAAATTTGGACAGATTTTTACTTTCGTAATCTGGTCATCCACTAAGAAGGGATTTTGAAAAATTTTAACTCTAAAGGGTTGAAATAGTGGTTGAAAGTTTGTATGGAAAATTTTTTAAATCTGCACCGATTTTTATAAAATTTGAAATTTAGATTTTTAAAAGTATTTAATTGAACACGTGTTTCATCGTTTTCTTGAATTCAACCCCTAAGGGTGCAAATAAGGGGTTGAAAGTTTGTATGGAAAAATCTTTAAATCGCCACCGATTTTTATAAAATTTGAAATTTAGACTCTTAAAAATATTTAATCGAACACATGTTTCATGGGTTATTAGAATTCACCCCTAAATACGCACGCGAAGCTGCGCGCGTCCGCTAGTATAAATATAAAAGGACATGTCCACACTGACTGAGGTAAGACGCGCGCACAGCCGTAACCGCTGACGATAGAAACGTGAAATTTGGACAGGGGGTGAAACAACAAAGGGGTGAAATAGGGGTTGAAAGTTTGTATTGAAAAATCATTAAATCGCCACCCATTTTTATAAAATTTAAAATTAAGACTTAAAAGTATTTCATTTAACACATATTTCGCAATAAACCGTTTATTGGAATTCACTCTCTGAGGTATAAGCAGGCAAAGCTGCACGCGTCCGCTAGTCATATATGAAATTAAATTGTAAAGTCACCTAAAAATGTAAAAGAATATCGTATTATATCCCAGACGAAACCAGGACGTCACAATATACGCTATTTGGACAACGATAGGTTGCTAATAGGTTATATTATTTGGAAGGCAGCCATTATTTCCTGGCTTAGGTTTAGAATCCAGGTCATGTGGGAAATTAAACATTCAGTGACCTACATTAGCTTAAGATGAGTGGTTGAACTTTGAGCAAGGTATTTTGTTTGAGTTATATTTATTAAAAAAGCAGCTGCTGCTAGTGCTAGGCGGAAACTGAGGAACGGAGTGTCGTAACACTAAGTTCCACCTGTATACTCTTGCTAATTGAGGAATATAGCGTGAATGAGAGAATTAAATTATAAATCCCTTTGGAAAATAGCTTCGCGCTGATTTCGTATAAGTCAGGTGAGGCAGAGGGTACCTTGTGCACGCCACGCACCACTCAATGCCACCTTTTACTTTGTTCCTACAGCGAGGAAATAAAAATGTTAATTTAGTTAATTCCCCTGAATAGAAATTGAACCCAGAACCGTCGCGTTTACTGTCAGACCCCTTTTATTCCCAAAAAAGAGTGTTATCAAAAGAGCAGACGAGACCAGACGATGTGAGATCTCGAGTGTAACTTGCTCTCAGTGAACAATACGTGAGGACACTCGAGTCGGCTGCAATCGTTCGGAGAGTCAACTTCCCACCTTTATGTAACAAGTTGCTTAAAAATGGCGCGGTGTTTTTACATTTGGACGTAGTGTTCTGTAGTCGATAGTTTTTAGCTTCACGCTGTATCCCGCACATAGTAGGGCAGGTAGAGGGAACTTGAGAACCTAGTGTTGAGACACTCCGCTGCCCATTAAGACCCGTTGAGTGGCGGAACTTTACTTACAGTCACACACTTATGTCTCTGAGATACTTACATTTACATTGTAAATGCAATAGTCCCTTGTTGTATGTGTGCCTTGGCCACGTCACATTACAAAAAAACTTAAATAATTCCATATCATTTCCATAGACTTCGCTGTCTGTCCGTCCGGCTGTCACCAGTCTGTATCTCATGAACCTTTAAGCTGTTAAAATTTTTATAGACGATATATTTCTGTTTCCGCTATAACAATAAATACTAAAAAAAAACAGAATAAAATAAATGTATAAGAGGGCTCCCAGTCAGCAGATAAATATCATTTTTCGCGTCGTCTGGTCATCTCTCACCGCGTCAAAGTAACCAGAAAAATGCTAGAATAAGGCCTTTGCTTTTTAGCTTTATATAGGTGTATGATTAAAGTACTGAAAAAGCTGAAAATATTTTTCTGTCTTAAAATTTTTGTATATGTTATTTTAAAAGTTACATCACACCTAGCTTTGCTAAGCCAACTTACTGCTGGTTGAATATATATATATATACTAGCGGCCCGATCGCGGTTTCACCCGCGTGAACTACGTTATTATTAATTTCTGTCTCCATGACTACGTCCTAGTGACGTCTATGCAAAATTTGAGGCTTCTAGCATTTGTAGTAACGAAGTTTCATACAAACTTTCGACCCCAAAAACAACCCCTTAGAAGTGGAATATTGCAAATTCCCGTCTTAGCGAGCACTTACGTCCTATAAATAACTCCTATGCAAAATTTGAGATTCCTAGCACATGTAGTTTCTGAGATTTCGTGATGAGTGAGTGACCTTTCGATTTTATATATATAGATATATATATATATATATATTGTTTCTTTTAATTTGTGGAGAAGTTTCAAGTAAAATATTTGTTCTTTCCTTTCTATTAGAGATATTGCTTTAATTATATATCATACTAGCTTTTCTTGTGGAGTGGATCATGATTATTGTAACGTTTTTCACTGTTATCAGGCTCCTATTGGTCATCATAACATGCTGTATTGATGTAATATCTTAGCCTGGTTGGTTGGTTCTCCTCAATTAATGGACTATCCTATATAGTTTGTTTTTTCAAGTGCAACAGTAGTTTCTGAGATAAGCGTTTATCTGAGAAACTACTGTACATTTTACAAATTTATTTTAAATATTAAATAAACTTCCACGGAATTGGTTACTTTCTACAACTTATGTAGGTACATATATTGCACAAACAATGTTAGTTACTAACTACTCAAGAAGTTTCAAAATTTCGATATACGCTAGCGAGCTCGTATGTTTTTAATTTAACTGATAAATTTTAATTTAACTGAGATTTAATTTAATTTTTAATTTGACCCCCAGGAGGAAATGTAGTGTGAGGACACTCCGTTCTGCACATTCCGCTCGAATTCGAGACATTGCTACTTCAGTAACGGAAGTCAACGCCGCAATTTATTAGACGTAGATATATTGAAAAGAATCTTTAGAAGACATGGTTTCACGAACGAGTTATAAAATATTAAATGTAATTTTACAAAATGTTTTTATACGAAACTTAAACCAGCTTCTTTACATTTTAGTTATTCGAAGTGGTTAAGAACCAGAAAATTGCACTCAGATATTCATTGCTGGTTCTTTTTCACTTTTATTGAGCTAGCTTTAGAATTTCATACATAAAAGGTTGTAATTGTAAAGGTATATTTGTTTATTATTTAGAAAACGTAAGTAAAAATATTTAATATTTTACTTATATTTATTCGTTACATTAACTGCAATTTATTTCTTTTCTCTCGGTGCTCAAATACCATTAAACTTTTTAACGGACTTATTTTTTCAAAAAAGAAAATCTTCAAATATCGACAATAAAAAAAAATTACTTGTAAATCCGACTTCTTCGTAATTCTTTTGGCATCTCCGTCATTGTTACAATGAGTTTGTTAGCCGTAGTGGGCTCTGCAGCGTCACTGGACCCGGAGTGGCCGAGCTAGAAGGGGTTCTTCGTCTGGCTGCCATGGAAGGTACCAATCAAAAGGATCACAGAGTCCTTCGAAACACAGACCTCGGCTTGCCTACATCGTTTATATTGGGAGCTTTGGTTCAGTCGAACGTAGACCTTACTCCTTTTTAAAAAAATAAGTCGGTCAAAAAGTGTTGATTGTACCACTATCAGCTTCACGCTAAATCCCGCACATAGCAAGATAGGCAGAATAAACTTGGAACCTAGTGTTAGGACACTCCTCTTCCCATTTAGTCACAAAATTCAGTTATTTCCATTTGACCATGGGAATGATACTGCAGGTATAAACTAGTTGTATATAAAGTTTTTACTTCAAAGCATTTTTCACTGTTAGCTGTATTAACTCCAACTATAAACAGAGATCGACATCGAAGACTATTTTTTCTAATTACTGTAGTCTTCGATTTTGTAATACAATTCAAATGATTCGAATCTTACGACCTACAGAATAAGAGCTAGTTTCACGTAATGAGGTGTTAGCATTAAACTTTGTTTCGGCGTATTAGGATAGGTTGGTGCTTGACTTGTCTTGACTATGATATAGCGCTTCCCCCGTTGCCTAGAATTGAGTTCCGCCCGACTGTTTATTGTTGGAAATACAAATATGATCTTACGAGTTCAACGTAGTTCTTCATGGCCTGCTCCGTTCGCGGTTGACACCGGACTCAATCCAGTAGCGGAAGCGAAAAGAAGTTTCTATCTCCACCTTTAAGGCCGACAACGTTCTCGTAACTCCTCTCGTTACACGGCGTCATCAGTTATTGGGTGGGAGTTTCCAGGGTGGCTTTAATATTTTGCCACATTTTTTTTTCTACAAATAAACTTCATTCTTCGAACTTAGTCGTAAGAATTGACGTTGTTAATGAATTGGTATTGGATGACTGTTTGTAGTTGTAAGAAACTAATTAATGCACCCGTGGCGTATAGTTAGTATACTTTCAGTAATTATGTCAAAAACTTATCAACGTTATTGAGAAATATCAATATAATGTACATGTTTACAGCGTTACGTTGGAGAGCCAGCCTTGCCTGGCGCTCTGCCAAGTAGGCAATCTCACTCGGAACAAAAATGGCCCCTCGACTTGTATCGGAGAGCGATATCACCAATTAACAACCATTTACAAGTCTGCTTGTATGTTGTATGCCTCTCTGTCGGCCAGCACCAGCGCGTCCATTTTAATGGCAGCAGCTGGCTTTTAAAATGTAATCATGACTTAAAATTCTATAGGAAAAGACGTCATTCGGATGTAATCAAGTTATTGTATGTAAACTCGGTGGTAGTTGGTTCAATACTTGCTTGAGGAAGTTTAGGGTTCGGTACTTCAAGAGGGAAAATGAGACCACTTACTTAGGGTCACTTAAAAAATGGAAATAAGTTATTTTTGTAATAAATTTCATGTTAAATAAGTGTATAAAAAGACATTTAAAAATTCTTGTCTATTTGACCTATAAATATGAAATTGGTACGGAAAGCTCAGTGGGCAAGTCCAACTCGCTCTTGGCCATTTTTTTATAAACTTGCAGAAACTGGTGTCGCGACTACTATGCGGGACTGTTCTTTGATTTTGTTCTCCGTAAAGAACATTATAAGTTATTATTTTCCTCGAGGTCTTCACTACTTTAAAATTATAAATGCTAATAATAATATAATAACTTGGAACCTCTGCCAAATTAAGGGTTAATAGTTCTTGACACTTGTATGTCAAGTGGCAGTTATCAAGCCACTCTTTTTTAGCTTCACACAATGTTCCAAACACAGCAGAGTAGGCAGAGGGAATCTGGGAACCTAGTGTTACGACACTCCGTTGCCATGAAGACACTTTCCTGATTTCTCTAGGCAAGGCGTGTTGCATTGGTCGTTTCGACAGCAAAAACTGACTAATTATTTAATGGTGCTCTTTGTCTTACGAATATGAGTACCTACATGAAAGTAATTTAAATTATAATCGTTTCCCCGAGTGGAGATTAAACTAGTAACATCACGTTTATAGTCAGACACAGCCATTGCGCATAAATGGACTACATATATTATAATATATATATATATATATATATATATATATATGTGTGTGTGTGTGTGTATATATATATATATAAACTAATAAGTAGTGTCAATCTGTCACCAAGCTACTTCTCATGAGCTGTGATAGTTCAGTAACCGCTATAAATAACATTTAAAAACAGTATAAAATAAATATTTAAAGCGCATACCACAAATGTGAATGTTTGGCGAATAATTCTTTCCTTCAAAACTTCTTGTCCATGTTTAGTGGCAGAACTAAACGCCGCTACAAAGTGCGTCTTTAAGGCAGGTAAAACGTTTAACTACACACTCGAGTTCAAAAGTCAAAACCACTTTACTGGAGTGTTTTCGCCGTGAAAAGGCAGAAATTATGTTGTTTTTTTCTAATTTTCTTTTTTTTGCATTTGTAAATAACGAAGTTCTTTATGCAATATCTGGACTCCTTTTAAATTAAATAGATTTAAAAAATATCCTTTTAAAAAAAATATTAAGATACATTTTTAAACTATTGCCCCAATTTTTAATCAAACACTTTCTATTACATTACATCGTAATGCAGATTGGTTGGTTTACGCGGCATTTACTTAAGTCATGTTAGAGATGGGTGTGCAGATTACTCTCTTTGAGCTTCGTGGAACGAGATAAGAGATGCGACTGGGTTTTAAGGCCGTGTGACATATTATATCTGTGGTATGTTGTCAGAGGCTTACTAAGACTTGAGTTTGAGTGTAATCACAATGGTTGTGAGTTCGATTCCCACTCAGTGGAATGATTGGGCTGTGCATAGGAAACGGAGTGTCTTAACACTAGGTTTCTTCTATCTCACCGCTTATAGCATATGCGGGATGCAGCGTGAAGCTCCTTTCTTTAATTTCACTCAACATATTTTGTACGACATCGCCATGACGGAAGTGTTACGGAACACTGATAGCTAATACATGCATGATTGATGCCTTAGTCCGGTTACACACGCGAGGAACGAAGCTACGTTATTTTATATTTTGGCAGCTATTTTTAAATTTAAATATTATATTGTTGATTGGTTTCATTGTTTTTTTTGTTATTTATTAAAAAGAATTCAATTGTATTTGTTTAATATTTTTGTTAAGAATGTATTCGAGGCCATCTCGGCGCAGAAGGACAGCTTTTGACTGCAAGCGTGACAGTTGTTGGTTCGATAGCCTAAAGATGATATTAATAATTTTGTTGATCGCCGCCACTCAACACGTAATATTTCGAAAATAGGGTAGACCATGAGGAAAACAGTGTGTTAGAGTCAGGTCAGTTAGGGGGGTAAAAGTCAGGTAATTAAGTGTAAGAGAGCAGAGCTAAAAGATGATTTCTCTAAATGAGTTAAGCTTCCCCTTCTCTCTTTTTTAGCTTCCCACGCTTGTACCCCTGCGCCACGGCTGGCCTCAATTGGCCAAGTTGCCAGTATGTTTCAGTCTTAGCGCCTAATGTGTGGTGATTAAACAGTTTTAACGGCCGTTTCTCACCACGTACATATTTATAGGCCGTCCTGATGGAGGGGCACAAGCGTGCGTGCTGTAGACGCGACGGTCGTAGGTTCGATTCCCACTCGCGGGAATCAAATATAAAATATTTTCATTTCCTCGCTCTGGTAACGAGGTAAAGCGCAACTCGAAAGTTCGGTGGAAAGTGGGAAACGGAAATGAGTTAATTAGAACGGAGTTTCTTCACACTACGAACCCAGTTTTTTCTCTGCCTATCCCGTTGTATGTGGGATAAAGAATGAAGGTAAAGTATTAATATTTATATTTAGGCCGTAGTGGCCCAGTGAATACACGAGACGGTTATGTGTTTGATTTACGCGCTGGGAAATTAATTATTTTCATTATTTGGGATCGCAGAAAAAAATCATCATTTAGTAGCGTCACTCTACGCGCAACGTCTAGAATTCGGGCAGTGCGTCGGGAATAGAGTGCTTTGACACTAGGTTCCCAGTGCGTACCCCGCTATATGCGTGATAGAACGTGAAGCTATAAAAAGAAATGTGCCACTGTAGCGTGTTTTGATTACCATAAAAAGTGTATATGTAAAGCATTGGAGTTTGTCTTCTTATCAACTTGATTTATACAGTATGTTCTATAATTAATACTAATGAATATTCACATTTTGTGTAAATTTCACCCTTTTTTTGTAGAAAATCGAGAACGGTTAAGAGATTTAGTGTATAAAACGTTTTTAGTGCCTTTATTTTTGTTTTTGTGGCTGAAATTTACCGCACGTACAGGGTAGTGTTAAGTGTTAAGACACACTTTTCCTTACTTTCCGTCCAATTTTCGAGACATTGCGTTTTGAATATCAGAACCCAACGCCGCGCCTTGCCTTATTACCGGAGGTAGAATATGTTAAAACTTACTGACTGAAAGGAAAATAATGTTTGATTTCACAAAGAATTAAAAGAAGGTTTCGTTTCATACTAATCAATAACAATATGTATCAACGCGTCGTGTGCGATTTCCCATCATTATCAAGCTACATTATCACGATTAAATATTAACAACTTATTACCTAAAGACCTCGTGGCTCAGGGAGAATGTCTTACACGCGGTGGTTGTAGGTTCGATATGCGACGAAAATGTCGTTACATATTAAATGAAATTCTTTAACCGGACTAATTGCGTATATTTAACAATAGCATTTTTTTCAATCTCGACGTTTCGAACAGTTTGCAGTGGTCCGTGGTCACGGGAAGACTGACTGAGGTGATATTCGCCTGACAGTGAACATACAAATGGTTTCTTGTAAACCTCGAATACTGGCCTGGATCGCAAAACCCAAAAATCATTACTTAAAATATTTATATTTAAATTATTTTTACTTTCCTTGCACACTAAGATATAGCCGCCGTGTAGCATACATACTATCAAAGTGAGTTCAAAATAGTTAGCGGAGTGTTATAACACTAGGTTCAGTCTGCCCACCATATTAAAAGGCCGTAAACATTTCCTCAAAAAGTGTACTCCAAATTACATGCTTTATAGCTTGAAGCTTATCTTCATAAAATTTCCTTGAGCTATAAGTATATTTTACGCACTCGATAGCGTTTGTCGTAATCCTGTACGCACGCACGTACTCGTAGGTGGGTACCTACTACCTATATTATAGTAATTCCTACCGAAAGCTGAAACAGACGTACTTTATTTATGTTACAATGCACTTTGCTCCAAAATATAGGTTAAGAGAAGTTGTAAATTTTGTACAAACATGTTCTTATATTTCTTAAACAAACTCTGCTACAGTACAGTGACGCAGAAGCGTCCAATACTAGAGATAATGAGTTCTGAGTATGTATTTACTTTACTCTCTTTCTCACATATAGTACGGTAGGCAGAGGGAAGCACTCCGTTTCCCATTAAAACGCTTCTGTTGCCCATTTCAGTGGCGGAACTAAACGCCGCGCTTTAAGGAAATTAAAATATTTCATTCACTCCCAGTGGGGATCGAACTTACAACATCGCTTTTACAAAGGGACATATTTGTATGTATGTATGTATGTATGTATGCATATAAGAGAAAATACGTAAACATTTCAATTGTTTCGCGTTGTTTGCTTGTTTGTGTTTTCAAGTTTCAAGTGGTCGACCGTTCGTTTAATATTTATAACAAGTTGCTCAGGTCTCTACACAGTCCGCTCCCTTTTGTAGCGGCCCTCTTATATTAAAGTCAACACTATTTTTAGACGCTTGGTGCTTTTTTAAGCTCATCTACGTATGTATATCTATTATATGTACTATAACCAAAGAAATAGTGCGGAACTTAACGCTGCGCACGACGCATCGAACTCGCGACCGCCGTGTTTACGGTTAAATGATCTATTTAGCCTTTTAAGATGATATTAAAAATCAACAAAGTACCGGTATAATTGAGTAAATCAGAGGGCACAAGTGTCCGATTGTAAATATGACGGTGCGGGTTTGATTCCTACTTCGAAGAGTAAACTACTTATTTAATATTTTAATTTCCTCGCTCTGGTTACGAGGCCAATTGCGGCGTTAAGTTCCGTCTCTCAATACGCTATGCTTCGAGAAATTTCTTTTCGTCTTCGTTTCTCGGAAGCTTCTTAATGGGAACGGAGTGTCTTAACACTAGGTTCCTATGTTCCTTCTGACTATCCTGTTATATGCGGGATACTAGTGTTAACATTCCGTTCATTTACACACTTACATTTCCCAATACGTAACATTAGTAATTAGTGCTCAATCCTAATTTTTAGTAATATTATAAATGTGAAAGCTTTTGTGGGTGGTTGTTTGTTCCACTTTCACGCAAAAACTACTGAACGGATTTAAATGAAACTTTGCAGTAATATGGCTTATACCTCAGATTTAAGATTTTGTATATTTTAGCTATAATACAATAAGAAGGATAAGCGGGCAAAGCCGCATTTGTTTCGTTTTATCGGCGTGATGAAACAAAAAGCAGCGTTGAGATCCGCCATCTACACACTATGTCTGAAGACTTTATAAGCCACACTGTGAATTTTATAACAAATTAAATACGAAATGTCAGTTCATTCGTTCTACGTAAATGGTCGGCTGACTGTGAAATGTTTTTCTATTAGCTGAATTATACTTGGCGCCCACTAAATATCGCGCTATATTTTTCTTTTTTTACCCACGCTATATACAACCAGTTGCACATCGGTGCCATCATTAAATGCCCTCCAGGGGAACCCGCATGCTTTTTGTAACATTTTTCCAGTATCATAAATACTTCGTTACCGTAAGTTAATAGAGGTTGCCATGCACCTTGCTTAATAAATAGTTTTTTGTCGTTCCCAAGCCAGCTGAGCCCGTTCATCTTTATTGTCTTTTCTTCCATGTCTGTGATTGTGTACAGAACCGTCGGTTTCAGCACCGTATTATGTTTAGCCAAAAATGCATCTATGCTGACGTTTTTCGAACTTTAGTAGGTTTAGTAGGTGTATTACCTACTAAACATACTTCCCAGATATATCACTTTCACTTGTTCTAATATCTTTCCATTTACACAAATCTTATAAATTCTTCTTTTAAATATAGGAACCTTTGTTTTAGTACATTTTTTAGCAGTTAAAAGCTATTTGAATGGATCACAAGCCTGCATTCGGTCGCGAGCTTCGTTTTAATGTTGATATATAAGCTTTTTAATGTCACGTTGCATAACGTTACCGTTACAAAGGAAGCAATGGTTTGGCTTTTATGTTATGAAACATTGAAATAAACTTTTTATATCTTTATGTAGATCGTTTTTTTATATAGCGATATCCCGCATATAGCAATGTAGGCGGAAATGTTAAGACGCTTCGTTCTCCCAAAACCGTCCAATATTTAAGACATTTCGTATTGTGATGCGGAACACAACGCCACGCTTGGCCTAGTTACCAAGACGAGGAAATGAAAATATTAAATATTTCATTCCCCAAGTGGTAATCGAACCCACAACCGTCGCATTTACAGTCGCGCGCTAGTGTTCCTGTTATAGAATCCTGTTATGAAATATAAATTATTTAAAAAAAATATCAGTGCTGAGTGAAAAATATTTTAAAACATTAAACTAGACTGACAAAGAATAATATGAAAAAGCTGTATTAATTACAAAGGCAGCTTTAAAAGCTCAGTTTTTTTATAAGTGCATTTCATAATTAATACACCGCCATTGTGGCAGCGTCAACGACATTTAAATGGAATTCATATTTTAATATAATATAAAACTAAAATCTTAATTGTATCTATTACTATTTTAATTATAAGCGGCACAGCATTTGTTTGTGATCGAAATGGTTGTGGGTTCGATTACCAATCGGGAGAATATTTTTATTTCTCCACTCTGATGAACTAAAGCGCTGTGTTGAGTTCCGCCACGCATCACGCAATCTCTCAAAAATTGGGAGAAGTGTGGGGAACAGATTGTATTAACACTAGGCTAACATATAAACAATAAAAAATATTCGGTGCTGATAATTTTGAGAACGTTGTGTTGAGGAAAGATTGCCATTTTCAATAGTATAATTCTGTCAATTAACCATTCAAAATGAAAGCCGTCCAAATAGACTTCTGTTCAATTACTTAATTAATTAAATGGCTTTATTCAATTTGATTTTTTTTTCTTTTTACCTGTATTTTAACCGCGCTCTATTTCTGGCTGGAGCGGGAATTGAAAAAACTGGTAAAAATTACGAAGCACGGCGTTGAACTCCGACTCGATACGCAACATCTAGAAATTGGACGGAGAGTCATAAGGTTATCTCTGTATCCAGGAAAAATAGTACCTAAGCTTGACAAAAAGCTTGTGTTTTCTTATTTTAAGTGGCGGATCACAACCCTGCCATGTCTCTACTCGGGCCAATAAGACAAAAAAAAAATTCAAAGCATGCTTAATTATATTAGCGTTAAGACCATCGGTTCTCATACTTCTGTCCAAATCAAAGACAATTGTGTTGAACAACGGAACTGAACGCTGCATTTTGTTTTTTCCAGAGGGGGGAGTGGGGGAACAGAAAATAATTCATTTCGACATGATGGCTTCAATTAGATTAATGTACCTACCTAGGTCATTTTTATATTTTCCGTTTGTTAAAACTTTTTAATTACGTACGAAATGAATGAAACTAATATTTGTTTCTAGAGTGTTAACTGTTTATATAAATAACACTTTTATTTATTTTGAAGTCCAAAACTTTTAAATGTTGGAATCTTTATGGCCGTTTTATGAATGGACTAATAGCCTACTTTCTTTAGACGTGAAAGCTGAGAATTTTAATTCGTTTGTAAGAAAAATCTAAAAAAATATTAGCCTTTTTTTCAGCTTTACAATGTATCCGCGTATAGCAGGGTAGGCAAAGGGAACCTAGTTAAACACTAGTCACTCCGCCCCCTACTTTCGAGACCCTTCCCCACTACTTTCATTAATGGATAACCCATATTCGGGGACTCCCCGAATGCTTCATAACGAGTGAGTTAACCACCAATGAAAACGCGGAACTTGACGCTTCGTCTGATAGGCTGTAGAAATTAAGTAATTCATTCCGATTGGAAATCGAATTCGTAACCCTCGCGCTCACAGTCAGATACTGTTCCACGGCACCAGTACGGCCAATTATTGTTTAAATTACATTCCAAAAAACGTTTTTATATAGCTTTATATCCATTAAAAACAAGCAGCAGAGACTCCAAGACTAACAATCGCTTAAACATGACAATAAAAAAATAATAATAGCATTGTCTTAAAGCAACATCAAACGTCTTTAATCTTCTCTTGATGGTGGGATCAAAGAAAATTTATGATTAAATTTTAAAAAACGCTCTAAAATGTTTACTTTATAATTCACTAGTTTTTATTCGCGGCCTCGCTTATATTGTTCTAATTTAGGTCCATATTTATAAAGCTCTCTCAATTCCCTATACTAGTGTCAATTATCATTAATATGTAAATAGTGTAAAAATTAGAACTTAAAAAGTAAATAAATTAAATCTAAAAGTATTAACCGAAGGCGATGGTATCTCGTGACAGGCACGAGGTTGTTATGACACTGAATAATACTGTATTTAGTTGATTTTAGAGTTCCTTACATAATTTTATAGTTTCTACACTACACTATATTCCGCATATATAAGGGTTGACCTAGTTCTACCTCTAAGATAATTCGTTCCCCACTTTCTCAATTTTAGAAGCTTATGATTTAAAAGCTTAAGCTAACTTGTGTTGTAAGGGACTGTAGACTCGGATATTTTATATTTTAGCTTTATACCTAACTACACGCGATCTTGAGAAAATTGGACTAGACAGACAGACAGACAGATAAACAGACAAGCAGACAGATAGCAAAGTGATCCGATATGGGCCCCGTTTTTTTGGGACCCATCCATCTATCAGCCTTTTGTAGTCCACTGTTGGACATAGGCCTCTCCTAAAGTTTATCACTCCGTCCGGTCCTACACCCTTCTTCTTCTCATTTTTGAGATACAGAACCCTAGAGGAAAATGTGTCTTTTGTATAGGTCAAACCAGTAGACCATAAAAAAATACATTTGTACGGAATACTGCTTAAGAAATATTAGTTCGCGCTGGTTTTTGCTATGTAAACTATTTAGTGCATATTAAAATATAGTAGCTACCACGCGAGGTCACCTTCATTATAATAATCGCGATAAGAAATGTGAAGCTTTGATAAAATCTATTGTTCGACTTTATGTTGGTAAGTAAACCACTGGTAAGCACAGATTATGTGTTTATCTAACATTTAAAAATTTTTTTATAAACTAATAGCAGAAATAGATGCCAGACATGGCTTAACGGCCGGCAAAAGCGGGTAAGACTGTAAACGCGATAGGTCGTGAGTTCGATTCTCACTCGAGGAAATCAAATATTTAATATTTTCGTATCTTCGCTCTGGGATCGAGGCAAAGCGCGGCGTCGTGTTCCGCCATTCAACACGCAATGCCTTCGAAATTCTGCGGAAAATTGCGGGCGGGAAACTCAAGCGTCTTAATGGGAACGGGGTGTCTTATCCTGTAACCTGCTTTTCTCAAGTGGTTAAAAAACAAATTATTAAACATAAATTTGTACTACAGTATTACTATTAGTTAATATTATAAAGCTGAGTTTGTTTGGTTGACCGTGCTAGCCTCAGTAACTACTGCTTCGACTTGAAAGAATCATCGTGTTGAACACGCGGGCGAAGCCGCACAAAAAGATATATACATAAGTGTTAACATATTGTTAAATCTCAACTAACAGCTAGATGGCAACTCGCCAAGCATGCCAATTGGAACTACGCGCGGATAATTGATACTGTCGATGAAATATTTCCACTGTTTTCCGAGAATATTATTTACATTACTTTATTTTATTGTATGTAACTGACGCCACTGACGCAATATTAGGGTTGATAGTCGTGAGTTCGATTTCCATTCAGGGGAATGACGATTTTAACTGTTTATCTATTGCCTCACTCCTGTAGACAAAGCGCGGCGTTGAATTCCGCCGCTCAACCAGCAATGTGTCGAAAATTGGGCCGTGCGTGGAGAACAAAGTGTAATAATACTGCGTTCTCTCTGCCTACCCTGCAATATGCGAGATATAGTGTGAAGATAAAAAACATTAAAACAGTAGATAATTCTAGTCCAACTGGGTAGAACTCATAGACAGATTTTTTACATAAAAGATAATATATAAAAAAAAGATAAAAAACTTCTAAATCCGTGATTAAAATAATTTAATTTTTGTTTCAGCATTCCTACCCTGCAACCATCCATCATCAAAATTCGAAAATATGTGCTGATATTCAAAAATCTAGTAAGCCGAAGACCTTATAATGGCAACACCGCCCGAGTCGCCAGTAGAGGAGCACGCATACGAATTAGAACCCAGTAGAACCCCGAAACCGATACCGGTAGCGTTGGAAGAACTGTGCCGACAGACGAAGTTTTCCAAACAAGAAATCAGAGTCATGTACAGAGGTTTTAAAACGGTGAGTTGAGTTTTTTTTTCTCGCTATATCCCGCATATAGCTGGGTGAACTTTAAAATTATGTTGCTCTAAGAATTAGCCAGAGCCAGGTGCTTAGCAGGTTTTATTTTTGTGAGGCTATCGTAGCGCAGTCGCAAAACCAAACTGTGACGGTTGTGCGTTCGATTCTCACACGGGAAATAATCGTTTTCATTTCGTCGCTCTGGTTACAGCACAAAGCACGTTGTATACCGCTATGGAGAAAGGAGTGTCTCAACACTAGATTCCCTCTGCTTATCTTGCTATATGCGTAATGCAACGTGAAGCATTATATAAAAAGAGAAGGTTATTTAAAAAATCTGTCGACATTTAAAAAATAAGCCACACACGAAAACAGCTGTATTTCCATTCAGGATGAAATAAAAGACTAAAAATTTCACGCTTCCATACTTTGGCGCTGTAATTGTTAAATTTACAAAGCGAATTCACAATTTGTTTTCAGTGGTTTTTTTTGCTTTTTATTTAACGCGCGGCTTACAAACTTACTTGGTGTTGTTTCTATTTGAAAAATAATATTATCTAGCGACCTTCGCGGCTTCGCCCGCTTAATATTATTTTATATTATAGCCAAATTGTACAAAATCTTTAAATAAGTAGTAGACTATGTGATAGTCTGATGTATAAGCTGTGTTACTGTAAAGTTACATTTTAATTCGTTCAGTAGGTTTTGCTTGAAAATGGAACAAACATCCATTCTCAAAAACTTTACTCGCCCAAAGTTTCGAGGTAATGCCTCTTAAGTGGTGGAAGTCAACCCCCTGTTTTGTCTTGTTACAAGAGCGAGAAAACGAAAAAAAATCCCGATGTTATCCCGATCGGCAATGAGAATCAAGTGTTAAATCACCTTTTGTCCAATTTATACAAAATGCGCTTTTGGTAGCGAAATCCCAGGCCTTATTTAGCCTTATAGAGCTGCAAAAATCGTATGTTTGTAACGACAACTTTCACGTTGACATTGACACGTCCAAATTGCTGCACGATGATGTGGAGAAAGGATTTCATGTTTCCAAGTAACATTTTAGAGATATTTCATTTTTTTTTGTTTTTAGATTCGATTTCCACCCGGCGAAATTAATGGCACGAATACAAAGCGCGGCGTTGAATTCCGCCACCTACCTCGCAATGGTTTACAATTGGTAGGATAGTGGTGGGGAACAGAATGTTTGAAAGTGTTCAAATATTCCGTTCCCCAATATACTCTACCTTCTCTGCTATATACGGAATACAAAAATATGTTTTCAGCAATGACTATCTAATTTATGAAAACAAATGTCAGTCGTGTCAGTTTAACATAAACACTTTTGTATTTCAATTCAAGTTAGAAGTCCATGTTATTTGGATAAAGATGTGGATGTATGGACATTGTTGGCCGGATACGTCGTCACATGTCCTGTGGTACAGGCGGGTCGTGTTTTAAGGTTAGGTGGTACACGTTTTATTTACAATACGAGCATATCAGTATTATCTTTAATTTCTTCAAATATGAAAATCTGAAGCCTGAGCCTACTTGCCTGTCTGTCAACACTATTTTTGCCCAGATCGCGTGAAGGTATCGAGCTGAAATTAATATCAGATAAGTACATGTAAGGTCCCTAGGAGCACAGAAAAAATAAAACTAAGTCAACGTAATAAAAAAAAGGGGCTCTCCCTTCTTGCCAAATTTCCTAATTCTAGATTACCAATTTCCCTATAGGTTTTGATTACACACTGAAATTCATACTCGTACAATATTCGGCTAAAACGGAACTTAAGCGCTTTAACTTCAGATTGTTACCTCCACGCGTTCTTGATAAAAAATGTCTTGACAAACGGACAAACTAACAGCCGGATCCTATATATCATATAGGAGTTCCTATTTTTCTTTTGAGGTACAACAATTGTAAACTAAATTGCATTTCTGCATTTAGATTACCTCACCCTCAACGCCGACACGACTCACATCGGACGTTGCTTCCTAGTCCAAATATATATATAACCGAAATGGTAAATCTATTTCAATAGAATTTTGAAGAAAATCGATTTAAAGTGCTTGAATTGCGACGATAGCGTCATATAACAATTGGATAATATTTTATGTATTTTTCATTTACTTCATTTGCTTGAATAACTGATTGAATTGAATTGAATTGACTAATTACCATTAGAAGCATTGGCTATATTTGAATTGACTTCCCAGATTTGATAGGCTCATCACGCATTGTCTTAAAAATTGGGGGGAATTAGTGGAGACGTATCTTAATACTTCCCTCGACTTACCTGTTATTAGGTATAATGTGTGATATAATATAATATAATATATGAAACTGTTAATATATTTTTCTTAAGTTGGTTAAAATCATATTCTAACCCATCCAAATAAAGGCCACAGCGATATCTACTTAACCCAGAGAACTAGGCCGCCTCGCGTGCTATGTATATTTACATTATTATTTTCCCGCCTAATGAGTTGCCGGGACTGCTAAATTAAATAATTAAAAATCTAGGGGTGGAAGGAAAAAAATGAGGCATGGGTATTTTAGCTTTTTTTAGTAATGGGTACGATTCCCACTCGGGGGAGTAACATATTTAACCTTTAACTATGGACGTGATATTTTTATAACACACATATGGACGTCGGGTCTGCCAGACCAATGTATTTATTGGTCATATTCCGTCTGTTTTTTAAAGGAAGAAGACAATTTTATGTTTTAGTTTACATGAATAGCCTCAAATCAAGCAAAATCAATATAAATAAAATCGCTTTTTATTAAACTTTACGCATCACAACGATTTAAGTAACTTAAAGTCACAATTTCAGTCTTTGGCCACATGGGATGACTTTTAAGAAAATAATACTATAAAAAAAAGACAGATAATAAAATAAATATTTTTTTAACAAAATATAAAGCCTAACAATTAAAAAAAATAAAGAAATTACATCTTATGTTATAAAATAAAAATTTTGACAACACCTTAAGATAAGGTACTATTGAACATCGATACACAATGGCTTTCAACATTGTAGGCTAACAGGACGATTGCAGTCAACATAAGTATGTGTTGTCTTTCTATATATCTTTTGGGGGCAAAGTATACATGTTTTTCAAGAACCCAAAACTATTTTTTTAGCTTCATGTTCAATAAATGATAAATCAAAACGCGAAATGCGAGTCAAAGTCCTTCTCAATTCTTAGAGTAGTTTAGTATACGAAACGCGTATTTTTATTTGATAAAGTGCTATTTTCTTTATAAAATGTCGTCGTCTAATTCTTTTGTTTGATGTTGATTATAAAGTACCGATATATTTGTCCCTGACGTGCTTGGTCGATCATTTTTTTCCATTTTATCATAAAAACTAAAAAAATTGAATCTGTTTTTTAGGTAAATAATATTTATATTACTAAAATATATAACAAATAATGCAAAATAATATATAATATATAACAATATAAACATTTGAATACAAATAATACAATTAAAATATTAAAGTATATTTTGTAATATTATAAAAATATATGGTGTTTTGAAATCACTCTGTATGGAAAACATGGACGTCGGGTCTGACAGACCCAAGTCCCGTTTAGAAAGTTAAATACTCACGTGTTTTGAACCCAGAGACACAACCACTGCTATCTACATTCATTTTGTCATTAATACGAAAGGTACTGAGCGACTCAGTGGCGGAGGTCACCGAGAAGTGGCCGATTTGTAGAATTCGTAGACCCACATGGGTCTGTGAGACCCGACGTCCATACTTAAAGGTTAATGTTTTTATTTCTTCGCTCTGGTAACGAGGCAAAGCGCGGCGTTAAATTGCGCCACTCAACACGTCCACGCAAGAATTCGGTGGAAAGTGGAGAACGTAAAAGTCTTAATGGGAACGAAGATTTTCTCTGACTACCCTACTACGTGCGAGGCACAGCGTGAAGCTAAAAAAAAATAGTATAATTGTATTGAGACCATAGTGGCGCAGCTGGCCAGTGTATGAGGCGGTGCGTGGGAAACGGACTTTCTTAACACTAGGTTCTCTCTGCCTACTCTGTTATCAACTGAAAATGGAAAACTGTGTAGATATACTCGTATAAATGTCTCAAATTAACTGAACCGATGTTGATGAAACGTGGACTGTTACCAACCCTAAGATAGAATATACGTTACCAAATTTACGTCAAATACCTCGATGTAATTTTTACTTTCTGAGAAATTTGCAGACAAATGTACAAACACACAAGCTTGAAAGTCTAAAATTCTAAATAAGCAAAATAAAACTATAAAAAATATACATTTCCCTGAGCGGAGATCGAACCCACCCGTCGCAACTACAGTCGACGACCTCTACGGTTTTAGCTGTTACCTTATATACAAGTTTATATTATATTATAGCTTGAAGGTAACAGCTGGTGAACTTTATGCCTTGTAATATTGGAAATGAAACTAGGATTTTTTTCATTGAAACAACAAATATTGTTCGGTCTACCACAAAAGTTACTGTGGGAAAGAAAATTGGTAACAAAAAGGCTTTTTTAAATTCTCGCTGTATTCCACATAAGTATAGCAAAGTAGGCAAAGGGAACCTAGTATTAAGACATTTCGTTCCCCACGCACCGCCTCAATACGTATTGTTCGAGACATTGCATATTGAGTGGCGGAATTCAACGCCGCGTTTTGCCTTGTTACCAGAGCGATGAAAGGAAAATATTAAATATTTCATTCCCACGAGTGGGGGTCGAATCAACTATTTGTCGTTTACAATCACACGCTTGTACTCCTGCGCCGCGGTGACAATGTTGCTATATTTTGTTTGTAAATATTTTGTAATATGTAGGAAACACGGATGGATGATGGAATAAATGACAAAGAGTAGAGAGTAGTTAGGTTAGGGTAGTCGTACCGGAGTTCCGCGAATCAACACGTGAAGCCGCGAATCAACACGTGAAGAAGAATTCGGCGGAAAGTGAGGAACGGTAGTAACATAACACTCGGTTCCCAGATTCCCTCTGCCTACCCTAGTATGTGCGGATTACATCGTAAAGCTAAATGAAAAAACACTCTCCGCACAAAAACAACACAACATCCTAAATATTCTAATAAACAATATCTTTCTTATATTTTTAGACACTAACACGTAATGGCATAGCGCAAATAGTAACGTAAATTTATTTCGCGCAAATAATGAATTGAACAAAGACGGTGCTATACGTTTTTTATAGGGACGAGCGAGACGGAATGAGTTTTGAGAGCCTCTTTAAGGCTAGTAGGTGATGTCGACGACCGTTTCCGCCAAAAATAGCACTGTCAATTTGACAGACGAAAGCTATTTAGATATTGTGAATTATAGATTATAATATGTTGATTTTATATTTTTTTATTTATAATCTGTTTTATTTTTCGATTATTATAAGGGAATATGAGGTTGGCGGGATGCGGATGGGTCCGAAAAGCTGAGGATCGAGTGTCGTGGCGAGAATTAGGGAAGGCCTATGTCCAGCAGTGGACAAAAGATGGCTGTTGATGATGATGATGATGAGGGAATATTACATATTTATTTATTTTTATTTTCAAAGAGACCTTGAGTATGTCTCTCAAGGTAATGTGACATTAATCGAAGAAAATGTGTAAGTGTAAAGTAAAACTGAATTAAATATTATTTTAAAAATGTGAATATCATATTATTATCCAAAGTCATACATAATACATGTCAAACTCAACCTTTTTGTTTAAAGATGGCTAAAAATTTAAAATTCTACCTTCCTAAATTAGGCTTGGTTAAGCCTAAGAAGTAATTCTTCCGAATGAAGGCCGTTAATGAACTTTGGTAATGCCTATTGCCAAATATGATTCAGCCACGCGAGCTCGCGTGCGAGGAGCTTGTCTTTGTTGTGATAAATGTTTGGCTTACCTCCTCGGTAAGCATGAAGGAATAATTTATATATTTTGGATATCAATTTTTTTGGTCTTAGAATTTTGTCGACGATTTTATTAGGTCAACTAATAAAATATTAATCAAATCTAAGAAACTGAATTTGACCCATGTATACCTTATAATCATGAAACTTGGCAGGAACACGTAGCTTGGGTGACAATACAATAATCTGATATTATCTAGCTGCTAGTGGTAATTGAACCCGCAACCATCGTATTTAGTCAGACGTTGTCCCAACATGTCCCAACAACGATCTTAATGATTAAAATGTATAATAAATATATTTATTAAGGTCATCGTGGCGTACCGGCCACCGGCAGAGCGTGTTGTCGACGGTTGTCAGTGCGATTCTGGCTCAGGAATGAATTATTTTCATTTTTGGAAAACGCGGCGTTTCGTGCACTCAACATGCAATGTCTAGAAAAACGGGGAACGGTTTCCTCTACCTACCTACCTACCGAGCATGCGGGATACAGCGTGATAACAAAATATTTTGTTATCTGTATTGCTATTTACACAGAAGGATTGCTATGCATTAATTTACTGAAATATAAATATAACGCAATAAACGTTGCCAAAATGATTTCTATTTTTCGCTACAAACTGACAACGTTAATTATTTGGAACATCGAAATGACGCGATGTTTGCATTTTTCATCAACATTCTCTATTTTTTTCGGCTACTATGCCTGTTCTTGTTTAAACGGTCGCAGTTGACCGGTGCATTGTAGTTTTGAAAAATATCTGTATATTTATTATATCTATACTAATATTATAAAGATGAAGAGTTTGTTTGGTTGAACGCTTTATTTAATCTTAGATACTGGTGGTTCGAATTGAAAAAATATTTTGTGTTGGATAGTCCATTTATTGAGGAAGGCAAAGGCATATTACATCAGGTTAAGCTAAAAAAAATGAGGAATTTCTTCTCGCACTGCGAATTTGCCACAAACAATTGTCATTCTGTAAAGCTGGAAGTAAAATCTAATTTGGTATACCTACATGAATAATATTTTTTTTTGTTTCAGGAATGTCCAGAAGGAGTGGTTCATGAAGACTCCTTCAAAGATATATATGCCAAATTCTTTCCTCATGGAAGTATGTATAGCTTTTATTGTTTATGATATTCAAATATTATAACCAGAGGCCAGTCTAAGGACAATCGTGGCGAGGCCAAAAGTGCGACTGTAAACGCGACAGTAGAAGTAGAATTCGAGAATAAGATTTTTCGAAGATTTTCATGGCTTTTATGCTATTAAAATGAAACTACTTTTCGATGCTTTCTCTCCAACCCTTCGATCAGCTAATTTTGCAATAATCTAGGCCAATAATATATCAACTTATACTGCAAAGTTTTCGACGCGTCGGGTTTCCGAATGTGTATATATACGTAATTAATCCGGTTATAATCGTAATTAATCAAATTAATTAAAATTTTAATTATAACATTGTTTTTCAGATTCCGCGTTGTATGCACACTATGTGTTCAAAGCCTTCGACGTCAACTGCAGCGGCGCCATTAGTTTTAGGGTGAGTGTAAATGTTTTCCAATTATTCATTTAAAAAATAACATTCTGCAGTGGTCGTATCCAGCCATCATTGGCTAAAGATTGGCAAACCTCAGTTTGAAATGAAGAAGAAGAAGTGCCATATAAAAGAACTGACAGGATCATACCCTTGTCAACCCCTTGAGCTTGGTCGATATTCTGCGGTAGCAGCCCACGTGAACGAACGAAAATACCTGATCTTAAATTTTACATCATAAACTCCACATAAACAAAGTTGCGGGCGAAGTCTAATAATAATATATATGTATATAAGTCCATACTATATTTTTCATGTCACCGGCTACATTGACGATCAAAACAAGCTCGTTAAGCTGAATGTATGACTTCGCGTAAAGCATTCTTGAGTCAATAAAAATATTACTATTCAAATATGAGTATAAGCGAAAGGAAAAACACTTTTTTTTGTTTAAAACTAACACTAAACAAACAATGTCTCGAAAGTTGGGTAGTGCATGGAGATCGAGTATCTTCATGCTTAACACTAGGATCTCTCTGCCTACCCTTTACGCGGGATACTGCTTCAAGCTAAAAAAACAGACAACAAGACAAAGCGTGACGTTGAGTTCCGAAACTCAATGGACAATGTCTCGAAAATTGGGCAGTAAGTAAATAAGTATATAGTTTAGTTATAAATGTGTTCTGTTATTTTCTTAACGTTAAGTTCCATTACCTACTGTTTAATTAATTTGAGTTAAGTGGTCGTCGTAGCGTTTTTAACTGTTTCACTTATAAATTACAATATTTTTTTAATGGGTTAAGGGTCATTGTATAATAGTATACGACTGTAAGCCCGATAATTGTAGGTTCGATTCTCTGCAGGGAATGAGTGTATTTAGACTAGACGTCTACCGTCGTTGCATGGACACGAGTACATACTTACATTATTTTTGTATCTTAAGTTCTAATTACACCACCTGTACGGTGTAGGAACAGAGTGTCTTAACACTATGTTCGTTCTACATATCTCTAGTGCACTAAGAGAGCATATTCCTGACATCACAGGCAATCGAACGTGCTACCATTACTATATGCAACTCGCTTCCCCAAAACAATTAGAATATATAAACAAAATTAATTTTAATGAAATTTATGATCCTCCACGGTTGCCGGAGCTCGTCCCACTGGAGCTATAAAGTGTTCAGAATTTATTTGATGGGTAAAATTAATGTTCACGTAAACTGTTGTACCTGTATAGTTAACTAATATAGCTTGAATATAGCTAGTTGAATTTGTTATAGAACCTTCTTTATTTAGCCTTTTTCATTTAGCAGAGTAGTGATCACACACTTCATAAAATATAGTGTGAGACTCTGTTTTTTCCTTTTCGCTCTTTAAGAATATCTCGATTTATCCACGTATCTTTGTTCTCATATAGAAAAAAATAAGTCAGAGGAAGGGAAAGTTAAGTCACCTTCCAAACAAAAAAAACGGAATCAAAATCAATACAGCTTAGGAGTAACAATGCCACAAACAGACATACAGATAACACTTCTCTGTTTTCTTAAGATTATAAAGTAACAATCACTTGTTTTTCTTACAAAATTGTTTACGTGTTGTTGATGTTATGTTGGACTTGGAAGTAACTTTTTAATATTAAAACTTTAGAGACACTGTTTGTTGGACGTTCACTAGAAGTAAAATGGCGATACAAATTTTTATTTAATTTCTTTTTTGTTGTTAAGTTTATTGTTGTGTTCGTAATTACTTGTAGTTTTTTATATCTAGCTTGCTTCTGTGACTTCCCCCATAAGGTCAATTGCATGTCCATTTGACCATACGGAATAACTAAGATTTTTGTATGACACATGACACTTTCTAAGTGCCTGAAGTAACTGTGACTGCAGGTAAAACTAAATAAAAGATTCCATAGTTATTTGCCACATTGAGTATCTTTTTGTCTACCCCTCACTACGAACTAGTTCTAATACTTCTCTTAAGAGATTCGTTTAAAACATTGCGTAATTATAGCTCATTTAAAGGTGTTCCGTGTTTTTGTTGGCAGAACTCATCGGTGCGGTTCATCTAACCTTTTTTTTAGGTTCCACTGTATGAGTGAGACACGGCAAGTAGAGGAAA
Organism: Heliconius numata; assembly: GCA_016802625.1. NCBI lineage: Eukaryota > Metazoa > Arthropoda > Insecta > Lepidoptera > Nymphalidae > Heliconius > Heliconius numata. The sequence continues at coordinate 770,334 of JAEBDU010000038.1, read as the reverse complement.
CAAAAAGAGCGAGAAACCTAGTGTTAAGAAACTCCATTCTTCATTGAGACACTTTCGTTTCCCACTTACCGCCGAATTTCTGAGTCAATGCGTGTTGAGTGACTACACTCAACGACGAGTTTGCCTCGTTACCAGAGCGAGGAAATGTAAAAAGCTAACTTTCCCAAATGGAAATCGAACACACGACTGTCGGGAAAATGAAATTAATTCTCCTCGCAAGTGAGTATCAACCCATAACCATTGTGCTTGCAGTCAGATGTTGTCCTACTCGTGAGTTATTATGTTAAAACAATAATATTATGTTAGGATGAGTTATAACACAGAATATTCAGCTTCTTTATATATGTCCTTACATATATAGCTATAAATAAATCTCCCAAGCAATCCCAAATAATAGTTTGTGCAAACATAAAAATAAATGAAAATACCACAAGATCCAGAAAATACTTGGCATCTAACTTGGAAGTAAAGAAAGTTAACAGAAACGATGGAATGTAGCTGGCGACACTCCAATGGTATTTTTTTACCTTCACGCTGTATCCTACATAAAGCAGGGTAGGCAGAAGAAATCTAACCACTGGCGTATCTCGAGATATTTTCAGGGAGGGCCTTGACTTTAGTTTCGATCCTTTTTGTGTAAGGGTGTTTTTTAATTGTTCAGGCTTAAATTTTGCTCGTTATAATTCTGGGGTGGGCACCAGACTATCCTGGAGTGGGCACGGGCCGGTTCTGCACGCACCGCACAATTTTCGATACATTGCATGTATACTGGCGGAACTCGACGCCGCACTAGGTTTTTTAAAAAGAGTGAGGAAAGGATCGTTGATTTTCTCGAATGGAAATTGAACCCACAATCGTGGCTTGCTGTGCCGCTGCGCCACGAAGGCATATAAATTTTATTTAGTAGTTCTGCTTATGCTCAACTTCCCGTTTCAAAATCGACGTAATGTTTGTTAATTCAATACAAATTACTCGCATTTGCAGTTGGCGGAATTAGAATTTGATGTTTATGTTAAGAAAATAGATTTACTGTTATTTTTTTAATTTCGTCATTTATCACGCAGTCTCATAAGTTTTCCGTAGTACTGGAGACAGGCAGAAGGAATCTATTGTTAAGTCACTCCGTGCTCTACGCACCGCAAAATTTTCTAGATGTTGTCTGACCAGAGCCAGAGTTTTTTGAAGTCATCGCAAAGCGAAAAGTGTCGCACAGAAGTGTCTTAATGGGAACGCAGTGTCTTAGTACTACGCTCCCTCTGCCCTGCCCTGCTATATGCGGGAAGCTGCGTGAAGCATTTTTGTTCAATAGATATACTTAAGCAAAAAGCTGAAGCTTACAAATAGTATTATTTTGACAAAACCCGGTTGAATACTAACAATGCCTTTAGAGCCGTCAATCACCAATAAATAATCAACCTGTGCGTTCGACGTCGATAGTAAAGCACAAAGTTAGTACTGTACACAAATAGATAGTTGCGTATATCGTTGGTTTGGAGCTAAAAGAACCAAGTTGGAAATGCCTATTATATACACTGATAATATTTAAAAAAAACCGGACAAGCGCGAGTCGGGCTAACCCACCGGGGGTTCCGTACAAAAATTGGAGATCTCGAGCTTTTTCTGAAGATGTAAACCTACTTAGGCCTATTCATTATTGATACTCTTGCTGGTCAAAGGTGTGCTTCGTTGTAATGCTACTCCTCCTAGGCCGTTAAACCTACAGCTCTGAAATGTTGCAGGAACGTTGGAGGACTGTAATTGTAGTTTTTAAGTAAATGGTCAAAATGTGTTCCATAGACTTGAGCTGAGGAACGTTTTCACGCGCACATGTTGAACTTTGACTAACCTAACACGAGCGTGCGGACAAAACAGAGGGTTTCGCAAAATTTTGCGCAAGATAGCTTCGCACACCATGCACAGCGTGTAGCGGATTCTAGTTTATTTACTATACTATTAAAATTAAAGATTATTTTCAAGGCTCAAATGTGCGACTGAGTTGTGTAAAAAAGCAAATGCGGATGCGGAAAGTGGGGAACGGAGTGTCTTAACACCAAGTTCCCAGATTCCCTTTTCTAAGTTTTTTACGGGCAATGTGTGAAATAATATCTTGAATTCGGGCGGATAGTGGAGGATTCAATGTCTTGACATGAAAAGCGGATAGCTGCTTTAATGCTACGAAAAGGAAATGAATTGCATTGTTTGTAAGAACCATAATTAAGCCCACTCCAAAATTAATTAAATTATTTAGATTATGAATAATTAAGATTATTCAATTAAAATAATCATAAGAATCCGTCGTGGAGCAGCGACGAGTGACTGCAAACGCGACGGTTGTGAGTTCGATTCCCACTTGAGGAAGGTAATTATTTTTATTTTCTCGTTACATACGCACTGCGTTGGGTTCTGTCAGTCAACACGCGACGTCTCGAAATTTGACGAAAAGTGGGATGGATACGGAGTGTGTTAACACTAAGTTCATAATAAATTTCAAAACTTTTCGAGTAATAAAACTGTATATACAGAGTGTTCTAATTAAGAATTAAAAAATAAAAATAACTGCCATATTGAACCATAATAGGGCACTATAACGTCAGAGATGGCCAATATTAGTTTGAAACGTGACTTATCGCTGTAATTTGTCTATTATATTATTTTCTCAACACCTATTGTATTAAAAAGCTGACTGTTTTATGTTCATTTGTTTTTAATATATCTAAAAACTAAAATATAAATATAAATCGCACGAGGACTTTACCTTTTTTACTTTACCTTACCATTAACTATAAAAACGGCAAAAGATCACGTTTTTGCGTTGGGACCTCCTTATTTTTTTACCTGTTTTTTAGTATTTGGAAATTTCAACTGTCTATCACAGTTCATGAGATACTGGTGACAGACAGACGGACACAGGAGTCTTAGTAATATGATGCCGTAACTTTGATTTTTACACAATGAAGACTTGAAAAGGCTTCTTAATTTTAAATACAATTTTTTTATTGAGTATTTCGATTTTGATTGTATTCTACACCTTTTTAAAAAAGGATAGATACTGGACGGAATCTTGAAACTTGAAGTCGAACTTGGAACGAAGAGAAAATAAAATAATTTTATAAAATAACTAGTTTTACATACGGTCTCGTCTACTTGGTCAATCCGAAAGTTACTCGGAAGCTCTCAAATTCTCCCGTTTATGTAACACTTTTCATCGTTATTGTATTAGTACACCAATAGTACCAACGATAAACCAATCGTTGTTACTGTCATGTAGTAGCAATAGGCTACCCTTTCTAGACCTTTCTTGAGAAATGGATTATGAACTCAAAAATATTTTTCAATTCTAATCAGTAGTTCCTGAGATTAGTGCGTACAACCAAAAATACTCTTAGGTCTTATAATATTAGTATAGAAACATAGCGTTTAAGTTTAAGTTTAAGTAATCGTTTAAGTTTTTGTATTTTATTTTTTTTTCAGGAATTACTGGTAACCCTATCTACCCTGCTACGTGGGTCGGTGTATGAACGACTTCGCTGGGCGTTCCGTCTGTACGATGTGGATGGTGATGGTGCCATCACCAGGCAGGAGCTGGCGGAGGTGGTAGTAGCTGTCCATGAGTTGTTGGGCAGACGAGCTCCTCCTGGATCTCCAGCGGCGAGGATTGATGACGCTAAGGCTAATGAACAGGTCAGTTGCTACTTTTATTCAACTTCACGTTTTATCCCGCATATAGGCAGAGGGACACTAGTGGTAAGATACTCCCTTAGCCCATGCACTGCCGAATTCTCGAGATACCGCATGTGGAGTGTTTTGTGTTGTTACCAGAGTGAGGAAATCAAAACAACTCTTTCCTCTGAATGCAATGGAACCGTCACAACTGTCACGTTTTCAGTCGGACGCTGAGCCGAAGTGTCACGATGGCCTCAGTTGTTTTTTTAACGGACTTTAAGGGAAGCATTTCATCATCTGGTTATTTATAATGTATATGTGATATTGAACGCATGAATGATGAACACATCAGTTTAAACTCTCTGTTTGCGTCGGACGTTGAAACTCAAAAACTAAACTTCACAGGTGGACCGTGTATTCAGAAAGTTGGACTTGAACCAGGACGGTGTGATCACGATCGAGGAGTTCCTGGAGTCGTGTTTGAAGGACGACGTGATCACGCGCTCTCTGCAGATGTTCGACACGGTGCTATGACAGACTGACACTGCGCAGGCGCGCGACTGCAGGTCAGTCACGATAGTTTACTTCATTTGGTCACAAATTTTTGAAAACAGTTGCTTGGGTTGAAATATACAGGTAAAAAGAAGGTTAGAATATATTGCATTGTATGTAGAATTACAATGTGTTCAAACCAAAGCTTGCTACGAGCGATACAAGTTTTTGATTGGAATGTGATGAGACTTCTGATGGAATAAAATATTTTATTTAAAATATTATCAGTTACCTGGCCTGGTTAGACAAAGTGGCGTTCATTAGTGGCATTTGAGAACTTACTAAGTTCTTTCTGACTTTCTCGTCAGGTACCATAGATTTGAAGGGAGGGTATTTTTCTTTGATTGGTCTGTCTAGACCTTGCCTTAAATGAGAGATGGGCGAAAAGATGGTGGCACGCTTACAGTCACACGTTGTGGCACTGAGCCACAACGACAAAAAATTTAGAATAACTTGCGATTTTTAACTGCAGGGTCGTTATAAAGCGGAGGTACTACCCCACGTGCCGGTGCGAGGCGCGCGCGCCGTGGTGGCGCGTCTGCCGCCGCTACCTCGCCACGCTCGAGCACGTCTACAACACGCTCAAGCCGAAACTACGCAGCGTGTTGCTGTTCAACTTCTAAAACACTGTTCAAGCCTCATTGGAAATTGTATTCGTTATCTGTGTCTTTTGTTATGTTTGACTATTTTATCTGTGGCTGTATAAATGTGAAATGTCATATGTCAAATTGAAAGATCTTACAATTGAAAGTTGTTAATTAATGAAGTACAAAAGATTGTGTTGTTTATGTTATTATGTAAATTGTTATTTTATTATAAACAAAAAACGCAAGGAAGCTGCATTTTATAAACGTTCCAATATAAAGCCAATATTTACATTTAAATGTAAAAAATATATTCTAAAAATATTTATTTTAAATGTTATAATGTTAAAAAGCTATCCGTAATTGCAACCGAATCCGAAATAAAGAGTTTTGGATAATTTCGGATATAGGCGTAATCTAAATAAAACTTGTAATGACAGATTCTTGACTATGCCTGCCGGAACCAATTAGTCGGAGGTACATTTTGCTTGAAAAAAATAAGCAGTAAATATTTCAAAGTATCCATGACAGATTCTTTAAAATTTCCTTCATTTGTTTTCTATACAATGTCACACCGGCAGTACATTGTACTCAACTAATTCACTGGAAACACCACAAGTGAAGAAATCATTCAAGATAAATTTCTCCAATTTCGAAACTGAAACCGACATCCGTATCCGTTGCAGGTCTTATATGACACATCCGTAACATCCCTGAGTTTTATTATTTTATTAATATTTCCAGTGAGGGCTTAAACAAACATGTTATTTCGACTACCATTCGAATCGAACTATTTTAGAAAATTTTTAGCGAATCGTAAGCAGAAGTCCTTTAGATCGTGTCATTTTACAAAATATAGTCAAACAAATCAGTATAAGCGCGTATTTGAATATTAAACATACAAAGGACTTTTCTCAACGAAACGACATACTTTTAAATTCAATATTTCGTTTTTAGATAAATAAAAAAAATTAAAAGTTACCGCGAATATTTGTTAATTAATAGGTTATTGCTCGAGTTACGTGAAATTATCAGGTAGGCAGTAAATAGTTCTTAGCACTAACATGTAGAATGGCTTAGCGATAGGTGGAAAGTGCGAAATAATGCTGTCTTTACACGTAGATACCACAGATAATAAAATAATTATTATGTATAGGATTGTTTTATATATGCAGGTCAATATTGTTATCGATTATCGAAATGCGTTTAAGATGAGCGTGTAGGGATAGCAAATGAAGAACAAAACAATTAAGTGCTCTTTTACACATAGCTCATTGTCAGAGGTAAAGAGTTACATTAAAAAGTTTATAAAATATATGATTTTTTAAATGTTTTTATTATTATAACAGCAGAAATAAGTACTTTAATTTATAAATAATGGAAACTTATCATTTTTATTTACATTTGAATTTTTTTTTATATAAATTAACTTTTTACCTATTGACGAATCGTGTTATATAATCGCGACGACCATTCCGTGTTTGTGGTCAAAATAACTGTAGATAGTGACTTATAAAATAGACCCCAGAAAACTAAAATCAGTTTTACCAGTAGACGTGCTTAGATATAGCGTTTAGATTGTTTATTTCAAATAAATAAGTTCCTTTTTTAAATTATAACTTTTTTATTATAAGCGTAACTTTGATTTCACGAACCAATCCAACAGGGTAAATACTCTTTCAGAAGTGTAATCGCTTATTTTATCGATATATACCTACCAAAAAAACATTTTGATAAGCTTACGATGAAAATATTTTTCGATAAATAAATTTGAAATTTATACTTCATTTCGCTCTATCTACACCGAATTACTTATTTCTAAGGCTTTTCCACAGTTCACATATTAAATTGTATCACATATAAAACATATAATTTTTTAAAATTGAATTGGCGCTATATATCTATTTTTTATTTCAGAAATTTTGCACGTACATTCTGTTAGTTTCATCTTTTATTTACTTATCATATATTATTCAAAACACTGACATTCATTTAATAAAAAAACCTTAATTTTTTGTAACAACCATAATGAGTATAGAACCATGGCGTTATAAATTATACTATAGAGTAAAAAATACTTTTAAAAATTATTTTAAATTGTTACCTCTATACAAATTCTACATAATTAATTATATTATTATTGTTAAATATCAAAAATTTTATTTGAATTATTCCTATTAAATATATTTAAAATATTTAACTAAAATGGTTGATTTAAAGCAATTTTATAACCATATCATAATTATTAAACATTTTAGATTATATCAATTTTATCATTCGATTCTTATCGACGTTAATTAGTTTTTCTTTAAATCACACTACATACTATTTATAATCTGTGACCGTTCGTTATATACTGATTTTTTTTTGGTTGTATGTAGAACCTTAAAACAAGAACACCAAAATATTTTTAATAAATTAATTCTTAAAATAATAATTTAAATATCATCTTAAATGTTCATATTGAAAATTTGTAGTGAATTCTCCTAATTATAGTAATTTTTTGTTAATTATTTTTTAAAATTTAACGAATCTATAAGCTTTTTCTAGTCAATAAGTAATGTATTTTAGGAGTCCTGACACACTATGTCTTTATGATAATGAAATTGTAATTTTTTTTTAACATAAATTTTAAAAAAGTAATTTTTAAACATTTAATCATTTCTATTGAGGCCGTCGTGGCGCAGCAGCACAAGGGTGTGACTGTAACGCGACGGTTGTGGGTTCAATCCCCACTCGAAGAAATGAAAAATTTATTTACGTTTATATTTCCATTTCTTCGCTTTGGTGTCCAGGCAAAGCGCGACGTTGAGTTCTGCTACTCAACACGCAATGCCTCCAGAATTCTATTTATTTCTATTTTCATAAGAATATTACTTTTAATTTTCACTATTTAGCAGATTTTGTTTCTATAAATTTATAAATAATCCTCAGTTATTCTAAAGTTATAGTGTGTAAAGAGCCTAATAGCCCTATCTTATGAATTATTGTACCTAGTTAACTACTGGCGTGTTGGTTGGATGTGATTAAAGTAATCTACGACTGAACTAAATTGTGTAAGGGATTGTGGGTAGTTGTCACGTTATGACAGTTGTCAAATGGAAACGCATGTTATCTGTATGCAAAATTTATTCTTTGAACAAAATAAATGTTTTCTCTATGAATGGTAGAGATGAGGAGCATCATCATGATCTCATATGAGGTTTCAGCTGAAAAAGTGTCCGCTGGTAAGCAGTAAATAATACTTCAAAACCTTACCTGTATCCTTCATAGTTTTCTTGGTTTTTTATCATAATGTAGAATGCAAATTTAAAAAAGAAGCCCAAATATTAATAAATAATAACCACAATTTTTATTTAATAGTTATTTATTTCTTGCTCTATGAATTTGATTCTTAAGCATTTGTTTTTGTTTTATAAAAACTCTTAGTTTATAAATATATAAAAGAAACAAACTTATATATAGTATTTATTGTAAAATTAAATATGTTGAATCTATTATTAAAATTAACCATTTAAAAAAGACGAGCACAGGCCAGACCAATAGGTAAGTCACAATTATTAGTTAATTAATTTCTCTCCATGTATTTTAATTATTTTTTTATATTTATAAAATAGTTTATTTTAAATATAATGAATTAATTATATTAGGGTTTTATTTTAAAATATATTACGACTCATATTTAATATAGAAAAGATATTATAAAAATCAAATATGATATGTTAAAATACTGAATGAGAGTATATTTCACAAATTTTTATTAAGAAACACTGTTAAAACTGTAACCACAAGCAAATAATCTATTTTAATTTGTAAAAAGTATAAAGAAACTTGATGCCGCATTAAGAAACGTTACTTATTGCTTACTTTTTTTGTAGCTTTACGCTGTATCCCGAACATAGATGTCTGGAATTACTGGAAAACTCTGCATGATGCACATTTAATTCTGTACCCACTTATTTAACCGCGCGCGCTCTTTCTATGTTTCTAAAAATTATATTTCAATAAAAACAATAATTTTATGTCAATTACTTACCTATGTATTATATTGTATATTGTTTTATTTTTAAAAAATATGTACCAAAAATGTTAATTATTTATGATTATATAAAAGATAATGTATTTTGCCCTATAAATATAATTATTTATTATATTCAGTAATGATTAAAGATTATAATTGTCTATAAATGATATGATGGAGATGATAGTGGAGTATCTTAGCACTAGGCTCCCAGGTTCCCTCTGCCTACTCTGCTATGTGCAGGATACAGCGTCAAGTCGAAGCACACCCCCATTTATTCACACCACAGTCATAAGCTTCCCCACTGCTATGACTGCCTCAAAAAGAATGCTAATACATGTTTTTCTTATTTTTGATTTCTATATAAAGTTTTAGTATTTTTATAAACTAGAAGTTAGCTGTAGATGGCTGCGCAGATTTAATTTATTTAATTTATATCATTCATTATTTTGTATTGAAGTGAAGTTAGGTTTTCTGAACTTTTACCCATTGTATATAATGTGCAAAAGTTCGGAAACCTAACTTGAGGTCGGCCACGGCTCGTTGACCGTAATCAACGAATATCACTTCAAAATGTTATAAAATATATTATTTATAATATGTTTACGTAACGGAAAATGTTAAAATCTCCCTAAAGAAATGTTAACAACATAAATAAGTTGTAAGCGCGAGTATAAGATTTTTTACATAGCTCGGTAAGAACGTATGGCTTAGTGTTTAGAGCGCTTGGACAAGAAACAAGAAGCGCGATTCAAATCCTGCTATGTGTAAATTCTTATACGTTTTCTTAAAAAAAATATATTTATATCCTTTTTCGATAGTCGGGTAATGTATGTATGAACGTAATGTTCATGGAGTTGGTGTGAAATAAATTATTGTAAATATTTGTCGCTGTGTCAATACGTCCACGTTACAACTGATAGTAAAACAGTTCTTCATGTTTCTGCGTGTTTCATTTATTATCTTTTTAGCAGTAAGAACAGATAATATAACGACACAAGAAAATATAAAAAAATAGTAAGGCTTGAGGCCGACGCATCGCCCAATTTTTAGGCGGATCTCAATCATCTTACTAGAGGGAGGAAATGAACAAGGTAGTTGAGTGATTCGATATCCTATCCTACTAACACAAAAGCTACTATTGTAGCAGAATAACTCAAGGGTTACAATTTATCAACTTCACGTTGTATCCCACACGCAGCAAGGTAGGCAGAGGGAATCTAGTGTTAAGACACTCCGTTCTCCAAAACGCAACGCCGCGATTTGCCTTGACACCAGAGCGAAGAAATGGAAATTTAACAATAACGTTAAGAGGACGAACCCGCGTCTACATCGCTAGTCTACTAATATGCAATTGGGGATTTTTTAAACATTATTTTTTTATTTAAAAATATATATATACTGGTATTACCTAAATAAGAGGGTTTTACGTATTAAACGGAGGTGGCCGACCTTTAAAGACACTTGTTATATTAAAAAAAAAAGAAATTATATTATAATGATTTTGATATCTGTTTGTTTGTAATGAATATATTATACTTTTTTAACTCCCATGTTGTATTTCGTTTCTCTTTAATTTTAAAAATCGCAACGAAAATAAAGGATAATTTAATTAATTGGGTGGCTTACACAAAAAATGTTCAAAATTATTTTCGAAGTTTAACTTTAAGAGTCAAGATCCCTCTTTAAAAATATCGTTATATAAGCATGTTGTTCTGTCTAATACTTGCCGCCGCATGGAACGTCGTGGCACAGCCGCACAGCCCGACTGTAAACGCCACGGTTGCAAGTTCTATTCCCACTCGGAAAAATGAACTTTGCTCTGCTTACAAGACAGAGGGCAGAAGCTAGTATTAACTAGTATGTATATCAATACATAATAAAAAAGTAGTCATAATCATAATTTATTGAGGGAATAACAAATTACAAATTTCTTAACGTTGGTATCTACACACGGTAGGCAGAGATAACCTAGTGTCAGACACTCCGTTCTCGACGCACCGCCTAATGGAATGGTGAAAGTCAATATCGCGCTCTGCATTGTATTATTACTAAATTATCTACAAAGTACAAGCACTAAATCAAACACACATAAAACAATTATGAATAACATAAATAATTAAATATCTAAATAATTGGGAATTCCCAAACTGCATTACGGAGGTGATGAACTAAAGTGACCTCGAGTAACCTGAATCTTAAATAATATATTATAAATGCTCATTTATACTTCATATATGTATATGTTAAGCTATTTGTGGCCGCAACTTAGTTTATAATCCAACTATACGTTTTACACGCCACTTGCTTTGTCAGTCAGTCACTATACTCGTAGTTACACAGGGCTTCACCTATAGTGCACACGGGGGCGCTAAGCCAGAACGAGGAAACTCGAGTTGGAATCGAACTTCCTCGAGTGGGAATCGAACCCACAACGTCACGAATAGTCTCCAATCACCCACGGATGAAATATTTGTATTTTTTTTAATATAACCCTATAAAGTTCCGTTTTTCGCGTTTTGAATCTTAAAAAGTACACACGTACTTAAAGTCCGTCCATATCAGGATCTTTTTTTTTCCAAAAATACTTGTTTCTGTTACCGTTATGTATGTATGTTATAACTATAAATAAAGTTAATCCCGTTACTTCTTTACAGACACTAAAAGATCACTCCAATTTTTACGAAATTATTTTAATTATAAATTTTTCACTCCAAATTAATGTTTTTACACCCCAAATTAATCATTTTACAATACAAATTCGAATCAAATCCTAAAAATCCTAATCTCAGATTAATACTTCTTCCTCAAGTAAAATAATTAAGTTGAAGTGAATTTGACGTGAAGATGCATTTGAACTGTTAATTTGATGCGCAAAAGTATGAATTTGGAGTAAAAAAACCTATAAATACATAGGTGTTTACTTTAGTACCTATAGCCTAGGAGAGTAGTTTAGGAACCAATCTGGTTGTAGCATTTGACAGTTCACTGAAACCATTTGACATACGTCGAGACAGTTTTTTGGCACTAAATAGTAAGTAATTTGCTTCATTTAAAATGTTGTTTGGTTTACTACGTTTGTTTTACTACGACTCCGAATAGAAATCGAAACTACATGCCGATTGCCTTAATATCTAGGTTTTTGTAAGTAGGTAGAAGGAATCTGGGAACCTAACCGAAGAACGTGGTCGAGTTCCGCCAGTCAACAAGCAATGCCTTAACATTAGGTTCCCAGGTTCCCGCTGCTATGTGCGGGATATAGCTAAAAGCTAAAAAAACCTGTGGCTTGCTTTGCGCCACCGTGGCCAAATAGAAACAAGTAAGTACGTACCTAACAGTTACAGTACGACAGATACCAACTTCCATTTTCATTTGTGGGTTACATCGAAATCATCCACATCATATTATGTAGCCTATAAAGCCTTCCGGGAAAAATGAACTATAAAAGAAAAAAACTAATTTTCCACTTCGAAAGTTAGTAGTTCCTGATATTAAGCATAAGTAAACCAACTCTTCAGTTATATTAGTAGCATAATATTAAATATATAAAGAGACTAGACTTGTAGAGGTATAGATAAAACGAAATAAAATATGTGGATATCCTATAAGCACAATTAAAACAACTACGGAAAAAGTGAAAAGTTATTTTATTTCCAACCTCTTTAAAAGTTTTACCTATCGTGTGTCATCTCCTATTTTGTCAATTTTATTTTATCTTTTTAATTAATTCTTGGCACTGTACATAATATAATGAAGAACAGAGTTTTAGGTTAAATAAAATAAAACAAAATAAATAATTACACTTTGTGTGTTCTGTGTGTACCTATATGTAGCTTGTAGGTACAATAGTTCTTCTCTATACTTTGAAAAATAAATAATTATAATTGTTAATTATATCGTAAATGTGTATTCCCGTATGATATTATTGCGATCCAAATCACTAAGCAAATGACGTCGGCAAAAACAAGTTTATAATATAAACCGACGAATAACGATCACTTTGATAGTAGTTGCAACAAAAACGCGGGAGCGCGAGGACGCTCTGTCAACGCGGTACAGATAAAAAATCGTGACTAACTTTTTTAATTAAAAACGAAAAAAGTATTTAAGACAAGTACAAAAGTTGCCTTTCAAGTATTTAATATAATAAATAAAAGGATTTATCAAGGTTAGTGGCTTTATTTCATAATTTATATATTATTGTATTGATTGAAACTTGTTTTTTATGACAGTCAATTATATTTGATGGCATAACACATCAGGATCATTGTCTAGATTTAATAAATCGATTTACTAAAATGGTGATTAATACTTATTTATTGATATATTTGTTCCTTAAATTCGGTTTTAGCGTTGACCTTAACGCTTATACGGAATTTTATAATTAACTTTACACATATTTTGAGTCTCACGATTTTAAGCGTCGGATTTTCCTTGTTTTTGTTTGAGGTTTCGTTTGTATAAATATTGCCTCATTGTTAACTTTTTGAACTATGTAGGTATAGTATGCTTGAAGATGTATTCAAATTCATATCAGTATTGTAAAAAGATAATATTAAATTCAAGATTTTTTTATAGCTTCACGCTGTATCCCGACCACAGCATGATAGACAGAGGGATCGTAGGAACTTAGTGTTAAGGACATTCCGTTCCCATTAAGACACTTCCGTTGCCTACTTTTCGCCGAATAGGAAATAGGATTTATTAATATTAGAAATAAAATAATTGGGTTTAGAATAAGAATATAAATCTCAAAATATTTTAATTTTAAATGTCTTTCGGGGGGTGTTCGTACTCATTTAAAGAAATCTAGCTAGAATTGTTATAAACGGTTTTATTATGTCGAGATGTATGTAAGTTGTGAGTTGTATAATAAAACCTAAGAAATGTCATTTAACCCACTTATAGTAATTATATCATCGTAATAGTAGTTAACTTAGATTATGTGACGATACACCAAGCTGGTCTCTGGTCATAAGTGAATAGTGGAACTCTTTAGAGGTTACTAGTAAACTACTCGAGTCTAGGCTCATAATATAACATGTAACTCCATGCACTTTGTTTAACACTTGTAGATCTTTTTAAAAAAAAAAGTGTTTTAAGGTTTTTTTATTTTTATTGTTTTAAGTATAACAATATTACCTACTTTTAAATACATATTAGATAAATAACATTCTCGACCAATCGTCATTTCTTTGTTGAAATGTTCCTAGATCCTCCTAGGGTGCTAATTATATGTACCTACCTATAACAAAACTCTATGATGTATGGTAACTTTGAAGTTTATTTTTATTGCAAACGAATATTTCTATTTCTAAGAAATAAATCATATGCCTTAAATCAATAAATTAAATAATAATTTTGATTATTACATTTATGTTAGGCTTTCTGCCAGTTTAGCCATATTTGTTTTTAAAGATAAAAAATAATGTGCAATTTTTTTTAGTAAGTACATATAAAACAAATAATATATTTTTTTAGCTTGCCGCTGTATCCCACCCAAAACAGGGCGGGACACCCAACATGGGAATATAAAGTCATTATTCATATTTCATTCCCCGAGTGGGAATCGAATCCACAACTGCCGCGTTTACAGTCGCACCCTTGTGCCTTTGCACCTCACGGCCTATTTGTATTTTTTTTTTTTGTTCTCTAAAAATATTTCCTCGCTCTAACGGTAACGCAAGCGCAGCGTTGAGTCTCTCCACTCCAGTGGCGTAGCTAGGGTATTTGCTGCCCGGTGCGGCTCGGGGGACTTGATGCCCCTTTCCTGTTGATGAGTTCTATAAAAAAACAAAGTGATCGTCAATGTTGACTTCTAAAAAAAAAAAAAA
>JAEBDU010000038.1:696557-755580 GCA_016802625.1 Heliconius numata | reverse complement strand
CGACGTTAAGTTCTAAAAAAAACAAAGTGATCGTCGACTTTGATGCCCCTTTCCTTTTGATGCCCGGTGCGGCTTAAAGGACTTGATGCCCTTTAAAATGGTATAAAGTCTAAAAAACAAAGAAAAAACACACTAATCGTCGACTTTGATGCCCTTTTCCTGTTGATGCCCGGTGCGACCGCACCGCTCGCACCCCCCTAGCTACGCCACTGCTCCACTCAGCACTCATTGTCTCTGGGATTCGACGGAAATTGGGGAATGGAAATGTCTTAACGGGATTGAAGTATTTAGATAAGTTCCCAGTTTCCCGCTGACTATCCGCTGTGTGCGGGATACAGCGTGAAGCTGATAAAAATAATATGTTTTTCGTGGAACAGGCGGAGGGAAAGGGTGTGGCCGTTCTTTACTTTAGCGCATTGTACACTCGGGAAGTAAATACTTAATTAAAAGTAAGAAAAAATCCTAAAATTAAATATGTGCAACCATCTATAGCTAATTTTAGGGCGGGCGGCACATCGTAGTTCGTACTGTCTATTTTAGAAAAAGTATAATTTTAACGTAGCAAAATTCAAACCTGCGCCTCTTGTAAACCTCCCGGCGCTCTGATCACAAAGCCATACACACCTAATTAAGCTCTTGACTCATCTCAAATACGGATATTCAGTATCACCGCGTAAAAACACAGATAAAATTACCTTTTTACACTATACACTATACAAGTATTTCTGTGTACCAAGATTATTAAATTAAAATTTAAAAAATTAAATCAGCTTTACGCTGTATCCCATTTATAGCAGGGTAGGCAGAGGAAACCTTTAGTTAAGACACTTCGTTCCCCACTTTTCCGCCTAATTTATCGAGTGTTGAGTGGCGGAACTCACCGCGCTTTGCCTAGACAACAGAACGAAGAAATGATAAATTTAATGTTTACTATTAGTAAACATTAAATTTCCTCGAGTGGGTATCGAACCCACAACCTGTCTCGTTTACAGTCAAACTCTGTGCCCCTGCGACCGGACTCAATTATTTTCAAGTATTTTCTACCATTTATTTAATTTACCTGAAGTATCCTCTAGCAACATTCACGCACCAATGCACGGAGTGCACATGAGGACGTAAGTTGCGGAATTGAACACCGCAATGTAAAATATGAAAAATAGTTTTTTATTAAAACCAATAATTGTTAAATAAAATGTTAGGTATAAAACACTCACGCACACACAAACACATGTGTGTAAATGGGTACTTAACTGTTTACATGTGTAGACCACATGAAGGTTGAGTTTTTTATATCCTGACCTTGATATAAGTGAAAAAATTTTCAAAATCAGTAATTAAGTTCATCCATTAAGAACTGACGGCGCGCATTGTCTCGCTACCAGAAGAGGAAATAAAACCAAATTATTCCCCAGAGTGGGAACGAAACGCACAACCGTCGTTTCAAATATTACTCACTAGATCAGTGTATTTTTTAAATGCATTAGACCAACTGTAAATACCAGAGGTCGGGAGTTCGTGGTGTTATCCGTGCGAGTGCGAGTATATGATATGTTTATCTTGACCCAGTTTGTTCAAGGTCAACACGTAGTATCATTTCTTTGGCATCTTTCGAAAATGATGGAATCGATGAAGGTAGAATTATATATAATATTTAAAAATATGATAATATATGTATAAGAGTATCCGAGCCTCCTTTCATACAGAACATAAATTGAAAATCATGCTTTTTCAAGTAGCTTTAACTTAAATATTAATAATTTACTTTAACATTAGATTATATTTAAATCTTGTGTCTCTGCTTTTTAAATCTTAAAAAACCGGCCAAGCGCAAGTCAGTCCAACCCTGCTGTGTGCGTGATAAAGCGTGAAACTAATTTTTATTAATTTGACATATGTAGGTACATAGATATTATTGGAACTGGATCATATTTAAGTGTGTGGGTCTCTTTAGGCTTCCGAGCTTGTATGTTTGTCCAATTACATGTCAAATTTCTCGAAAACTATGTCACATCCAAATGATCCTGCTTGATTTTAATATTCCAACTTAGGCAACAGCCTAAATTTTATGAAAATCGGTTCATTACTTTTTAAGATATAAGTAATATATTATATATAAGTAGATTCTATTTTAAATTACTTTTATTAACCTTTTGTTTACAGATGCTGTTACCTCTCCTCTCCGTCATGGCTGTCACAGTGGTGGGTTTCCCTCAGGATCCAAACTCTTTAGATCCATCTCTTATAGCAGAAATCTTCGGGACACCATCGACAATATCAACTGGCAATTCACCGAGATTCGAAGATGTAAGTCTTACTAATATTATAAAATATTATTGCCTTGAACATTTGTAAGGATGGATGTTTCTTCCACTTTTAGGTAAAACTTTATATTAATTTATATATATATCAATAGTTTATATATCAGAATAATACACGGGCTTCAATTTATGTAAACTTTTTTTATATTTTTACAGAAAGCAGCGTCTGCGTCACTATTATTAAATAAATTAAAATTTCCTTTCACAGATAACGGTGAGACCAACACAGAGCGGCGCGTTCTACACAAATAAAGATGGCGATGAATGTCAGTGTGTGCCGTACTACCTGTGCGACAGCAAAAATGTTTCATCATATGTAAACGATCCAAAATACAACGGCTGGGGAGAGCTGGATATCCGGTTTGTATAGAATCAATGGCTTTTTAGCTTAACGCTGTATCCTGCATATAGCTGGGTAAATAGAGGGAATTACCTACCTAGTGTAAATATTTTCCAGACATTGGAAAATATATTGGATAATTCGTTCCCCCGACTGGGAAACTACAGCCATTGAGTTGTCAGAAAAAGGTATCTCGTAAAATATTTCAATATGTACAAAACGGAAGAACAACTCTATTAAATTCCATAAATATATGGTAAAATTGTAATTTTCTTATAGATTTGGAGAGAAAGAGAACTGTCAAGAAAGTGTAGAGCGTTGCTGTAAGCACCCCTTGCCACAACCCCCGCCGGAACCTGTGACTCCTGACCCCAAAACTATAAAGGGCTGTGGTTATAGAAACCCCAAGGGTCTGGATTTCACTATTAAAGGTGGTTTTGTAAGTATTTATATAACTATTTAGTTATATTTTTGAATATTTTTTTTTAAATAAGAAAAGTACTTAAGTGTAAAAAAAATAAAAGGTAAAAATACATTATAATAAACATACATTTAATTTTACTTTATCTGTGTCTCCGTTGCTATATTATAAACTAGTGGCCCCCGCGTGGTTTAAGTTCATAGTGTCCCAACACTAGGTTTCCCTGCTAACTCAGTTAAATGTGGGATACAACGTAAAAGTGAAAACTATTTTTCTTTTTTTAAGGGCAACGAAGCTCAATTCGGGGAGTTCCCGTGGGTGGTCGCTTTACTGGACGCGAAGGACTTGACTTACGTCGGCGTGGGAGTGTTGATACACCCGCAAGTGGTCATGACTGGCGCTCATGTGGCTTACAAGTAAGTTCAATATTAAGACTGACAATACTGACATTTATATTTACAATATTGTAGTTCTTGTACATTATATGTCTATAGAATATGCTTTATTTTAAATTGACTTCCGAATTTGTATAAGACTGAAGACTTTCTAAACCCAGACTAAATACCCAGTCTTTTAAGACCTAAGGCAAAACCCTTTGGAATTAATTGGTTTTAACTACCCTACAAAATGCAGGAGATGTGTCTCTTCACATCTTAAAGTCAAACTCACTCTCTCACGGTCACTCAATTACTACTGACAGTACAATTTGATAGACGTGATATAATTAATTATTAGTTTTTTTTAGCTTCACGCTGTATCCCGCACATAGCAGGTTAGGCAGGAGGAACCTGGAAACTTAGCGTTAAGATACTTCTGTCAACCACTTCCCGTCGAAGTCTGTAGACATTGTTAGTTAGTCATCATTATTTACACATAAATACTTCTTTCATTGCAGATATGCTCCGGGCACATTGATAGCGCGGGCCGGGGAGTGGGACACACAGACGAATAAGGAGAGGCTCAAGGCCCAGGAGAGATTGGTACAAGATATAGTTGTTAGAGAAGGTAATGTTCAAAAGTGTTTTGCGTTTACGTTTTATTGCGTTCATACCATATTTGAACTTTAACTGTTCCAAATTTTATACTCTTGCAGCTTAACAATGTATCCTGCACGTAGCAGGGTAGATAAAGGGAACCTGGGAACCTAGTATTAAGATACTCCGTCCTTCCGTTCCCAACTTTCCACCGAATTTCATTTCCTCGAGTGGTAATCGCCGGCCGGTCGGCGGTTGAGGCCGGTTGTGGCGCAGGGCGACTAGCGTCTGACTGTAAACGTGACTGTTTGTGGGTTCGATCTCCACTCGAGGAAATAAAATATTTACTTAAATCTAATTTGATTTTTAATTTATTTGGACGTTGAGTTCCACCACTAAATACGCAATGCCATGAATGGTTCCCTAGGTTCCCTTCTCCTATCGTGTTGTGAAAAAGCGTAAAGAAGCGTGATGATGATGATAGTTTTCGAACCCACTACCCGTCGCGCTTACAGTCACCCGCTGTAACACGTCCTCAATAGTAGTACATTTAAATAATATAATCTGTATCAATATAATGTTTTTTCCAGATTTCCATCCTAAGTCTTTACGCAATGACATAGCTCTCCTCCGTCTCCAGCAGCCTGTAGAACTGATGGACCATATTAATATAATCTGCCTTCCGCGACAAAACGAAGACTTTGATCATTACAAGAATTGTGTCGCAAATGGATGGGGGAAAGAGTATTTTGGTTAGTTTTTTTTAAGTTCTTGCTCTGACATAATGTGGCTGAATTAAGAGCGATAAAGTTAAATTGAGGTCAGTCGCGGCGCAGGTGCACAGCCATATGACTGTAAACTTAATAGGTTGTGGGTTCGATTCCCACTCGATAAAATAAAACCTTTAATATTCCCGTTTTCTCGCTCTGGTAACGAGGCAAAGCGCAACGTTGAGTACTGCCACTCAACACACTATGCCTCGACAAACAGAAAGTGGGAAGTGGAAGTGTTTTAATGGAAATAGTATTTTAAGACTAGGTTTCCAGGTACCCGCTGCTTACCCTGCTATATGCGTGAAGCTAATAAAAAAATATTTTTTCAATAGGACGCAAAGGTAGTTACGCAGTAATACTAAAGAAGATAGAAATGAACATGGTGGACTTTCAGCGATGCTCGTATCTACTGAAGCAAACCAGGTTGGGTCATTGGTTCAAATTGCACGATAGTTTTGTGTGTGCTGGCGGAGAAGAAGGAAAGGACACTTGCACGGTAAGTTCTTCTTCAGATTTAATGAATGTTTGTGAGTGTTTTTTTGGCTGGCTGACATGGCTGTCGTGGCGCAAGAACATAATCATAATTTAAACGCGACCGTTCTGGGTTCGATCCCCACTCGGGGGAATTAAATATTTTAATTTACTCGCTCTAGTAACGAATTAACGAGATAAAGCACGGCATTGAGTTCCGCCACTACAACACGTAATACTTTGAAAACTTGGTGAAAATAGGGAACGGAAGTGTCCTAATGAAGAACGTATTGTCTTAACAGTAGTTTCCTTGTTCCCTCTACTTTCCCTGCTATTATTTTAAAAATCAGCTTCACGCTGTATCCCACACAGCAAGGTAGGCAGAGGGAATCTAGTGTCAAGACACTCCATGTCCACTTTCCCCCAAAATGTGGAGGCATAGCGTGTTGAGTGGCGGCATTCAACGGTGCGCTTTGCCTCGACACCAGAGCGAAGAAATGGCAACAAAAATTTAAATAAATATTTCATCTCCGAGTGGGGATCGAACCCACAACCGTCGCGTTACGGCCTCTAGATAGATTATTTTAACTTAACATGTATAATTTCTCTCCCATCAGGGTGACGGTGGAGCTCCACTCGCCTGTCCCGTAGGCAACGACAGATACAAGCTAAGCGGCTTAGTGGCGTGGGGCATTGGTTGTGGAGCTAAGGACGTACCTGCTGTATACGCCAGGGTATCCATGTTCAGGAACTGGATAGACCAAATCATGTTAGCCTGGGGATACGATATAAAGGAATACAATATATAAGGACACACAGAAGTTGTACGGATCAGAAGAAAGAAGATGAGAAGTTATTTAATGATAGTAATGATGATAATATCGTTATTATAGTGTGATTTCATGTTGTCTGATTGTATTGTAAACATTGGTGAAATTTTCTTTATGTTTTAATTATATAATTTTTAAATAACTTATAAAATTAGAAGAACACATTATTATTTAAAATATTATTAATTTTTGGTATCTCAAAAGTTGTATGTAATTTTGACTAGTATATTTTAGAAATAAAAAAAAATAATGTACTTGACCAATTGATATTTTTATTTATTTTTGTTTTCTTGTGAGGAGAGAGGAAGAGGCTATGAGTTCGATTCCCCCAATATTGCTTAACTTTAACTTTAACTAAGTTAACCTATGACAACTTACAAGGGAGTGGTATGACCTATAGTTAGCGCTTATCACACCATATCTCCTTTTTGCTTAATTATCGAATAGAATATGTGTTGAATGGCGAAATTCAAAGAGATACGAAATGGAAAATAAATAACTATATAGAGATCAAACACAAAAAGTACGTTTACACTTCCACAGATTAAAGTTAAGTAAGTGAGGCCTGTCGTACAGCAAACGCGACAACCTATCGCAGGTTCGATTGCCACTCGAGGAATGATTGATATATTTAATATTTTTATTTTCTCGCTCTGGTAACGAGGCAAAGCGCGGCGTTGAGTTCCGCTATTCAACACGCAATATCTCGAGAATTCAGAAAATGGTGTACAGAAGTGTCTTGTCCCAGGTTCCCTCTGTCTACCCTGCTTTGTACGGGATGCAATATGAAGGTAACAAAAAGATTAACATCAGTTTTCACAGCTTAAAATTTCCAATGGAAGTGGGTAGTATGTAGTCATAAAGTTCACACAAAAGTAGCTGCGGGCGGTAACTACTACAGCATAAAATAAAAGCCAAACAAAATAAGTTTAAAATTTTATTTATAATAACAATAGGGAGACTTAAACTATAGTTGACTATTTGCTATTTACGTAGTTATGCGATAACATGCCTCGAAATTACCAAAACAATATGAATACTTGCTGAGATCCCGTTGAAAGATTGACCATAATTGTATAAAAAATATGATAATTTGACATTTCCTCGCTCCGGTAGACAAAGGGCGGCTTTAAGTTCCGCCAGTCAGTCCGCCATCAGTTAGTTGTCTCTGTTATAGTATCCTGCTATATGCGGGATACAGTGTAACGTGTTAATATTTACTATTTTAGGATTATTCTTTTCCTTCGTTCATTTTTATTAATTTCATTTTTTATAAATTGATGACAATTCATGTTTTATTCCTATATAATTTTCTTATTTATACACATTCGCCGCATTGCTTTTAGACTACATAAATGAAATTTAATAACCCGAATTTAATCAAACCACTACCATCGCGTTGACAGTTCGAAAAATAAAGGAAAACTATTTAATTATACATTGCATTTGTTAAGTTATTTAAAATGTCTACAGATACAATACACATGGAAAATAAATATAAAAAAAACGACATCACATAAGACTCGGCCGAAAATCTAACCGCTTTTCAATATATAACTCGATTTTGGTCAATATTTCACTAATCTATATTACAACTACAGAGTATTTAATAAAATTTAAACAAAATCCTGTATTAAAACGTAACAATTAAGTAAAAAGACCATGAGATCAACAAAAAATATTCTTAAAATGTGTTTATTTATTTAAGGTTCTTTTTAAATAGAACTCTCATGTAAGCTCATAAATAGATAATCAACATACAATATATATGTACATAGTATATAAATCCAGTACTTCCGGAAAATAAATCAATCGGATATTGATTATTGCAATTTGAATTAATTATTTTATCGATTTTATTAATACATACTGTTTGATTTGACTCGAATAGTATTTTTTATATTTATTTGTGACACACAAGTTTTGAACCCCAATTTCTAATAGTTTCATAAATGTTGTATTAAAAAAAACTACATAATATTTGCTTCACTCGCTGTAAAGTAAAAAAAACTTTTGATTTATTTATTTTTTGTTTTATTACTTGCAGCACAAGTGCTCATACACATAATTCTTGATTTTATACAAACATTTATATAACAAAAAGATATCTACTTATGTATATGTATATTATTATATATTATTTATACAGGCAATATATTTATATTTAAAACGTGAAAGTTAGTTAACGAAATAATGATTAACTATTGAGATGGCAACGTTTGGATGTTTATATAAGTGTTTGTTACACAATACCTCTAAAATTGTTTTAAATGAATCACAAGGCTTCAAAGGAAATTATATTTTACAAAAAAGACAATATTAAATTACTCGCTGCTAATATAATTTTAAATCAAAATGCCTTTAAAATATATCATTATGAAATAATCGAAATTGAAATATATTTAAGAAAAAACTTTTCTTAACTCTCAGTAGTATAAAAATTCCATAAAACTTATTCTATTTTAAAAACCAGCTTCATTGTATATCCAGCAGGACAGGCTGAAACCAGTCGTAGCGCAGGGGCACAAATGTAAGACTATAAACGGTTATGGGTTCGATCCCCACTCGAGGAAATGAAATCTTTATTTGAATGTATATTCTCATTTCTTCGCTCTGGTGTCGAGGCAAAACGCGGCGTAGAACTCTGCCACTCGACGCGCAATGCCTCCAGAATCCAGCGGAAAATAGGGATCAGAGTGTCTTAACACTAGGTTCCCTCTGTCTACCCTCTATTTCAATTTGTGAAATATTACGGAATAAACAAACACACATGACTCGTTATTGAAGTGAAACTGTAAAAATATTGACATAATATGACTTTTGTCTTAATACTTTAAAAACAAATGTAGATAATAACAATACTTTTTTAATAAACGACAAGTTATCGCATAACACTGGCATAGACGCGGTTACAGGTTTATATCACACTTAATATACACCACAGATTATATAAAAAATATAAAAATCGATTTTGTAGTCGAGTATATTTCAATCGATTTCAATTCTCCGTTATTTTAAATTAAAATCATTATCATAAATGTGAAGTAGACAAGGATATAACTTAATGAAATTGTTTTTCATCGGCCTTTTATTTAATTTGTCGTATATCGAATTCAACTTCACGCATTATCCCGCATACAGTAGTGTAGGCAGAAAGAATATAGTGTCAAGACTCCACCTAAGTATTATGTGGCGTGTTGAGTGGCGGAACTCAACGCCGCACTTGTGCCACAAAAAATATGTACATTTTTATATTATCTGTGATATATTTGTTGCTATTATTGAAATAAAACAATTTTTAATCATGTCTAGTTAAAGTGTTTCATAACTTGAACCAAAATGGCGCGGAAATTGGACTTTGTATATAAATATTTTCATAATAGTGTTATTGTTTACTATAACAAGATTGCCTTTAAACAATTCTTACACAAAATGTTACAAAGAGAGAGCAACAAGCAATAAACCTTTCTTATAGGCCCATATTATATATTACTAGTAGTTTCGGAGATTAGCGCGATGAATCAAACAAATTCTTCAGCTTTATAATATTAGTACAGATATACTACTTCTATTAAAAAACAGACAGCAAATGTACAATTTTATTTCTTTTCTTTATTTTCAAACTTCAATACTAATATACACATGAATTATATCATTTTAAGTTATTTCGTCGATGAATTCTAACGTACAATACGGTCGAGGAGCCGTGGCCGTCCTTAAGTTAGGTTTTATGAAATTTGGCGCATTGTTCACTCGGAAGGAAAATAATGAAATGTAAGAAAAATTCTACAATCAAAACTGCGCAAATCTACGACTCGTTGACCTTATTATATCATAATTTATGTATGGTCACTTATTAGAAAGAGACACCTATATGATTCTGTCTCACTCACTCATTTTATAGATTTATTTATAGAAGCAGGAATTAATTTCATATGTAATATAATTTACACAGGATGACACATGTTGCAAAGAGATACAACTAGACAGTTTTGTTTTTCTGTCTCGCTCGCACACTAACAATTACACTTATATTTCTTAGCTATATTTCAACTATTGAAGATAGACATGTATGATATCGATATGCCGCCATATTTTTTTATTTTTGGCATTTCTTTGCATAAATGAAGATTTTAAATGCACATAAATAATAAATAACTTATTTTTTTGCTATATTTTATAAATTTTGTAAAGACTTAGTAAAAAATGTCAAACGAACATAAAAAAATATTTAAATAATGATAGGGAAAAAGTGGTTCTATATTTTATATAAAATATTTTAAAAATCATAATAATAATTATAATTTTGTTATTAATATTAATTTATGCCTATCTTCATTTTACACTAAACATTGATCCTAGATAGTGTCTTTTTTTATATTAATCGCCATTTTGGTTCAACTTATATGACGTATTGAGACAGAAACCGCCGCCGTGTTGGTCTCTATTGGATTTTGTGTGTGGTTTACAGATTTTCGTGTAGGAAATGGAGTAGTGTCGCTTCGTAGTGCTTGGACGCGTGCATTGCACGCAATGAGTGCCTTTCACCGGGGTAAAGCTGCAAAAAATAACATATTTTATACAACTTTCGGAACAGAATATGAATAATTTTTATTTGAGACGTTACACGATTAACTTATGAGTTTCACGTTCTACGTTTCACATAACAAGGTAGGTCTCATATAACACTAAGAACGCGTGTTGTGTGGCGAACTCAATGCCGAAATTTGGTCAAATCTAAGAAGAAATGATAATAATTTATTTTTTCGAGTAGGGGGTCGAACCTATCCGAACTATCGCTTTTATAATATGTCACAACAAAATATCATTAATTCAAAAATCTTTTGAGTTACTTTGAGTTATTATACTACTACTATATTTTGAGTTACTATTATGTATATAACTCATATCAAGCACAAAAAAAAAACAATTGTACAAAATCGGAAATCAAACCTGAACTATCACCCCAACTAACCTGAACCCTATGTGGTTTCCCGAGCCGTATCAGTTCTGACAGCAACGCTGCCGTGTGACAAAAATGTACATTTTCATCAGCGAGGCCGTGTATTATAAGTAGTCTACCTTCTCTGTAATAAAAAAAGAATAGATTACCTCTTTTTTAGCTTCACGCTGTATCTCGCATATAGCAGGGTAGATAGAGGGAACCTAGTGTTAAGACACTCCGTTCCCTAGAACGATATAAAAAAATATTTTTAACACACTTATCAGACTGGG
Source organism: Heliconius numata (assembly GCA_016802625.1). Classification (NCBI taxonomy): domain Eukaryota; kingdom Metazoa; phylum Arthropoda; class Insecta; order Lepidoptera; family Nymphalidae; genus Heliconius; species Heliconius numata. Next base: position 744,218 of record JAEBDU010000038.1, on the reverse strand, counting down.
CTAACCTTACTACAAGCGTGAGGGGCGGAGGCCGGTAGTCCCATAGCGCTCCGTAATAGATGATCCAGTCTATGACAACCATTAAGATAATGACTACGACTATGAATATAACTACAACTATAATAATGATAATGACGCCAAATATAATTATAATCATGATTTTTTTACAGCTTCATTCTGTATCCCGCATTTAGCAGGATAGGCAAACGGAACCTAGTGCTAGGACACTCTGCGGCCCATATACCGTCGAATTCTGAAAGCATTACGTGGCGAGTGGCGGCACTCAACGCTGCGCTGCTGCCTCGACACCAGTTCACACGTTTTTGCCGCTGTGCTGTCTCCACCAAGGTTATGAATATAATTATGATTATGACTATAACATAACATCTATAATAATTATAACATGTTTAACTGACCTATCAGGAAAGAAAGGTGCGTGAGCCAGCACACTAGCCCTGCTGTAGGCGTGGGGGGCGGCGGCCGGGAGCCCCATGTAGCGCTCCGTGTAGGCCGTGTCGTAGAGCCGCCAGCACGTCACCGGCGCGCCCGCTACGCACACCTTGAACATATTGGGTCGAGTCGCTAGCCCTAGAAGGGCGAGGTATCCCCCTGGAAAAATATGTTTCTTATATTTAAATATTGTTCATCAACAACAACAATATCTATAGTATAGATATTTCATTTGATGATTTGTTTATTGATTTATAATATAAGTGTAGATATATAATAAAGTTCACCATCTTCTACATTTTCTTATAAGCCTGAAAATATTCTTTGGTTGAATCAAATAATCTCAGAAACTATTGTTTTGTGTTAAAACATTACTTTTATTACAGATAGCACCATTTTATTGTGCTGTCTATAGGTGTAACGTTAATCGTTTCGATGTAGGCCAATGTACCTGTGAACACAACGAATAGTTATTTTCATTTGACCACGAGGAGTAATCATCATCCCCTCTCGGGTAAACAGAGAGCGGCATTGAATCCCGCCACTGAACACTCAATGTCTGAAATTCAAGCGGAAAACGGAGAACAGAGTCTTTTTCATTGATATCATTCCCTATCCTGCTATATACGGGAAAGGAAGGAAAGGTGAAGGTAAAATAATGAAGAATAATAAAAAATTAAGATGAATTAAAATACACATGAATTATACAAACAACTTACCGTAGCTCCACCCGTGTATCGCGACTCTATCCATATCAATACAGCGTGTCTCTTTGGCCAGCCATTGTAAAACTTCCACCTGTACAATTATTTTTGTTTAATATATGTATAATTATATTCTCTTTCCCTTCCAGTGTAATTAGAGAAAATCTATGCAAAGTATGGCAGAATTGAACGCCACGCTTAGGAAACTCACACTTTAGAATATTAATCGTAATTAACTTAGGTATAGGAAACTGATGTAAAAGACATCCAGTCGGTCGTCGGTTTTTCCGTATCTGTCTAAAAAAAGAGAAATAAAAAAACATTAAAGTTTCCGTTAAATTATATTGTTCATTTATGTCCAGTATCAGTTATTTTAGAAATAGTTCGATGGGTTTCCATTTTTGGATTAAAGTAAATTTAAATATTGGTGATGCCACCCAAGTATATATTTTACACCTACACATACATACATTCATTATATATAAAGAAAAACAGAAAATATTTCTCTTGCACTACTATACAATAAATATACTTAATACTTAAAATGAGTACTATCAAGTTACCTGATCATCCAGCTCCACTTGTCCCATCTTCCCCTTGATAGCGGCTTCCCAAGCCCGCCCGCGGTGTTTAGATCCGCGTGAATCAACGGTCACCACGTTGAAGCCACGGGCAGCCAGCATATGCATGCGTAACTGTCTGATACCCTGCAATGTAGAGAAATATTTTTTAAAAAAAATCAATACAGGGACCGCCCACACTACGTGTTTACCACTTAAACGTGTCAATTAAGTTATTACTAGTATTTTTGGGGAAAAATAGATTGGATTGAGTGATTTTTTAAAGTTATGATCAATAAAAAAAAAATAATGAGAGTTTTTTTGTATGTTTTGTAATAAAAAAACCATTTAATTTTGTTACTTACTTTACATTAGTGAAGGAGGCTTTAAATTTAGTTTCTGTTTTAAATACAAATACATGTAAGATTCGTAGTAACATGGTATTAGGTCACAAATAAGTAAGTGTACCCGGTAGCTGTTGGTGACGGTCTGCACCTCGGGCCCGCCGTACACGTGCAGCACGGTGGGGCGGCGCCGGCCCGGCACGCCCGGCGCGCCCGGCACGCACCGCGCACGCCACAACGTGCAGTACACGCGCGCGCCGCACGCCAGCTGCGTGCTTAGGATCTGAGGGCACGGCACGTCGGGCGCCAACGACCGCTCTAAGGATATATACACAGTATTAATTTTATTTTCGTGCCGTATCCCACATTGAGGAGAGTGGGTAGAGGAACATTAGTGTTAAGACACTCCATTTCCCACGACCACCACATTTTCGAGACAATACATAAGACTATTCATAGATATATTTTTATTTCACTTTTTTTATCATTTATAATAATTTTACAAACAACACCTCCTTTTTAATTCTATCTCCCATTCTCCCTCTTCTCCCATTCCTTTTCTCGTTATCACTTTCATTCAACTAAAAATAATAGAGAAACTAACCTCTAATAAGTAATGACGTGTCATTGTCCTCTTCACCATCCACAGATGACGACCTACTGTTCCGCGAGCCGTTGATTGAACGCGTATCTGATGAGTCTGTAAATAAAAATAATGATAATATATCTTGTTTGTTCAATTGCTACACAGAAAATATGCTAAAGCGACAATTTCTTTTTATTATTTCATCATGTACTTCCAAATTTTGTGCCCGGCTCTCGACACGCAATGCCTCCAGAATGCGAGGAAATTGGCGAACGGAGTATTTTAACATTAGATTCCCTCTGTTTACCCTGCTATGTAGGGGATATACCGTGAACCTAAACAAAAAAGATATAGGTTTTATATATGAAAAAAAGGCCTTATTACTAGCGTGATGTGAACTCCGCCACTAACACACAATGTCTCAAAAATTCCTAACAATAAGTCACCAGGTTTCCTCTGCCTACTCTACTATATAAGAGATACAGCGTGAAATTTGAGATTTTCTAGGATTATTTTTGCACAATAAGAAAAGTATACATTATGAAAACTCTAAACAAGTTATTTTAACTATGAATTCACTACCCACCGGAGCCAGCCCTCTCCACCAACGCACCATGGGGTACCAACGTAGGAGCGGGGGAGTGTAGCACACGATACACACGAGTGCTAGGCGCCGTGCTTATATTGGATGACGTGATGACCACTGTTGAACACTCCTGGACAAAAATAGAAATAAATAGAAATGAGTGGGGAATTAATATTTTTAATTTCTTCGCTTTTATAAGACAATTTATAAGTACTTCAAGTTCCACCGCTCAACTTCTAACATCTCCACAAATTGAAGAGTGCCTGAAGAACAAAGTAAACAACAAACGAACTTAGTGGCTTGTGTCTACTATCCATATCTCGGGAACCAGGTTAAAAAACTTAATCGAAACCCTTACCTCGTCCATATCAACAGTATGCGAGTGTCCAACATTGGTAAGCAGCGTAATGGTGGAGGGCGGGTTGTATGACGTCACGTATAAATGGCGTTCCAGGGGCGTCTCCCGGAGCCCTACGAAGTAAATCAGACCTCGAGGTTCGTCCACCTGGAGAAGTAAAAATTGTTAGATTAAGTACTAAATAAATTCAAAATTCTATAAAAAAAATCATAAATTATGTTTAAAAGAGAAACTTACTGTTGTCACACCTGTTGTTTATAGTAATGTAAAGCGTGTTCAAAATAGGTATAAGTTTTTTTTTTTATATTATTACTCTTCAGTGGCAATTAACCTTACAATATACTACTTTCTTGATCTTAGCAAGAATTGAATATGGGTCTTCTAGATACTGTCTATAATAACATAATTAAGGATGATAAATAAAATATTATCGTTGTTCCCAGTGTTTCTTTTGTCCCCATTAACCATTTTTAAGCATAAAACATATTTTCTAACCCTAATTAACATAAAACACACAAAAACTCATACGAACACATATGAAACACACAAAAACACACCCATATCTTCCTCCCCATGACCTCCCATTCGCCGCTGGTGATTGCTTGCTTCGATATCACACTCGGTCCTAGAGCATTTGACTCATCTTCAACTATCATATCTGCTACCGCTGTAAGTAAATAAATTACAAAAATTATTATTTTCAAATGGAAAAGCAGCTTCACGTATTTTCCCGCATAATAGGGTAAGCAAAGTAAATCCAGTGTAAATACGCTTTTTCCACTTTTATTCTTTTTTTTGAGTCAATGTATGTTTAGTACCTCAACTTGACGCTGCTCTTTGTTTAAAATTACAATTTAAGTAACTTATTATCGATTACACAATGGCTAAGTACTTATAGAATAAATATAACATAAGCGGAACTCGAAAATAAATTCAGTAAGGTCGACGAGCCGTGCCCACCTTGGAGGTACGCTTCTACTTTTTCGCTTTGTTCACTCCTACACGGGAAGAAAATAAACAATAATAAGAAATAAAAATTTCCAAAATCAAATCTTCAGCTAACTTCAGAGCCGCCGCGACTCGTCGATTGTACTGTACAAAAACAACTCACAACAAGCCCTGTTCACAGGTAAGGCACAGGTAACGTGGTACAAGTGCAAGTGCCCCGTTTCTTCAGAAGCCCATATGAAGCTGATACTGCCGGGAGTTGAGGGTAAGAAGTGGAGAATGTCGTGGACGTTGATCCAAGCGTCGGGCGTTGTTTCGTTGATGAGCACCTGGATATCCTGGAGGTGAAAGAAATTAAGTTAAATATGTATTCTTTTTTATGAAACCAACCATTGTGCAGGAGCACTAACTAGCATGCGATTGTAAAGACACGAGTAAATGAATATTATTTTTTTTTTCTTTTCCTTGCTCTGGAAACGAGGCAAAGCATGGTGTTGAGTTCCCAAGTACTCTTTGCTACGTGCGAGATACGGCGTGTAGCTAAAAAACAACAACAATAGCAAATATTTTTTAATTAACCTCCGAGTATAAATCAAGTACCCCTCTAAGCACTATGAATAAAGTTTTAATCTACTGTATATTTCTCCTTATAAAGTTACTAAAAGAATCGAACGAATGAGTAAATGAATGATTGAATAAAATAAATAATTAACGAATAAACAATGAATGAAGGACTAGGCAAAACAATACCGTATTAGCACTACTATCCTCTTGACCGTCCTCAGGTTGTAGCTCGGTGGGCGCGTGTTGATATCCCGCTCGTAGTGTAAATGCGCTTAAAGGAACCAACGCTAGCTCTAGTCTTTGTTGTTTTCTATCTAGAACTTGGATCCAGACACTAAAATATTAAAACAAATAAAATATTGTTATAAAATAAGGAAAAAAAACAGTACAGATGACGAGTCGAGGTCGCCCTGATCCGGTCTTAGCCGTTGGTGGCTGCGCAGATTTCATTTTAGTTCTTTTTTACTTTTGTTTATTTTTCCCAAATTAACAACGCGTAATTCAGAAAGTCTAAGATTTAATTAAGCCTACTACTTCAAGCGGCCATACCACATTAGCTGTTCTGTATATAATATAAAGAACATTTTGATATGTTCAGTGTAGTGGCTTCGATTCCTATTCCTAAAATATTTTATTATTATTTTATAATTATTCATAATTTCTCTTTCTGGTAACAAGACAAACCACAAAGTTGGGTTGCGTCCCTCAATCATATCTCGAAGATGGTGGTGTGCGGGGAACAGAGTGTCTTAACACTAAATTCCTTGTGTCATACAGCATTACTCATTGCGGAATAGGCAGAAGAAGAAAAAATTTAAATAGCAGGAGTGAAACGTAAATACTTACTAATTCCCACAAGGTGTCCATCCGATCCTGGCCAAATATTCAAACCAGGGGAAGGTTTCTTTCAAAGACTGTTTCAGTTCATACCATCTTATGTCAGTCACTTCCATTAAGTCACTGGTTTCTTGAGCTAAAAGTTAAGGAAAATGTATAATAATTCATATAACTATAAGTTGAATATGACAAATTTATGGTTATTTGCATTTGACTACGCAGGCCAAGCCCAAGCCGAAGCCAAATACATAAATTATTATTATTGGAATACAATGTGTCGGAAAGTAGGGAGGGAAGTGTATTATATATACCTTGCTATGAGCGACATTCAGCGTGAATTAAAAAAAAACACATTCATACCCACAAGCATTTTATTTAAACACCAACCTTACAACTACACTATTGTAGTATGTAATAAATCTAATCAGATTTTACGGAAAAAGAAACAGATTGTTTTAACAGCTTGCACGCTGCATCCCGCATATAGCAAGATAAGCGTAGAGAACCTAGTGTTAAAACACAAACACTTCCTTCTCAGCTTTCAATTTTGTAATTTATATATGTGTACATACATTGTGAAGACATCCCTGATTGACCTTCTTGATAAAAATCTAAAACAGTTTGATTCAATGGCGCCTTTTGTAGTTTAAAAGTAACTAATTTGAGTATGGACTTAGCGTTTGGCGTGCCGGCTCTGGGAAACCTGGAACATAAAATATCGTGACGCGTTGGTTGTGGGCTCGCCATAGTGAGGATCATAATGAAATCCGCTATCGAAGGACGTTGTTATTACTTACAATTCGACAAATACTAATTATACCGTTATTTATTAAATATTTTCATATAAAACTACCAAAAAACTATACTAATATTAATAGTCCACTTTTTGGCTATTACAAAAATAATGGCATAACTCAACGCCACACATTGTCAATCCCGGCCGAAGGGACATTTTTTTTTTAATATCAAGTATACATAGATCATTTTTATTCTGTATATGAACTTGTGACCTCTTTCAAACAAGAACGTACCTAAACTCTTCCACTTCACCGCTGGAACTCTGAGACGATGGGAAACTGAATATTTTCACTTCGCTCTCATCCACCTCTTCAAATACTATTCGAAATACATCATCTAGAAAAAAACAAGTAAATATTTTTATTTTTTTACTTTCACGCTGTATCCCACATACAGCGGGGTTGACAGAGAGAACCTAGTGTTAAAACACTACGTTCTCATTAAGACACTTTCATCTGAATTCTAGTGGCGTTGCATTTTGATTGGCGGAACTCAACGCCGCGCTTTGCTTCGTTACCAGAGCGAGGAAATGAAAATATGAAATATTTTATTTTCTTGAGTGGAAATCGAATCCACACTCTACCGCGTTTACAGCCGCACGCTTGTGGCCATGTGCTACGAGTGACATCGAAAAAGCCTCAAGAAAGGCAGTGTCTCACTGGAAAAGTACGTTGTGGGTTCGACCGCAACATATGAATTATTTTTTATTTCTCCACTCTGAAAAGACAAAGTTCAGCGATGAGCTCCACCAATCAACAAGCAATGTCTCAAATTAGGACAATAATAAGTAGAACAGAGTGTCTTAACACTAGGTACAATGTCTCTTACCATCTCTAGCGGGCTGCCACCAGAAGCCAGTGTACCTGGAGAACTCCTCCTGAGTCACGTAGCAGGGCACACCTGCCTGACACGGATCATCTGCTAGCCTGGAAAAATAAATCTTCGTTTTTTCTGCCTACCCCGCTAGGCCAGGGTAGGCAGAAAAAACGGAAGGGAAGGGAACTTGCAGACCTAGTATTAAAACACTTTGTTCCCATTAAGACACTTCCGCTCCACATTTTCCGGGGAATTCTTGAGGCATTGCGCAGTGAGTGGTGGAACTCAACACCGCGCTTTGCCTTGTCACTAGAGCTAAGATATGAAAATATTATATATTTTATTAACCTGAATGGGAGTCGAACCCACAACCATCGCGTTTACATTTGCACACTTGTGCCTCTGCGCGTCATCCATATATGTCCGATAAGAGAATTCATATCATTGTTGTTTATATTATATTAGTTTGCGTTTTAATTATTTATTTATTATGATTTAAAATAATATGATGTCTTTAAATTGTACTCCACAATGCCTTTCTTAGTCTCTGTTCTAGATATTGGCCCAGTATCTATGGAAAACAGCCTTACCTATCATCTCTTCCCTTGCAAGCATAAGTCAACCTAGCTGGCCTCTTCAATATGTCTCCGGCAAGCCATATATCACCTCGTGCGGCGTGCGCCACCAACGAGGGGCTAGAGGGGCACATGGCAGGGGTTAACGGTGCACCCCAGCCCGTGCTTAGCACTCGCGGTACTAGAGGTGGTGACTGGAAGATATAGATGTAAAAAACTTCACATAGCAAAAATCGGATAAAGCAGGATAGGTAGAGGAAGCCTCGTGTCAAAACTTTCGAATTTACAGTGTGGAGAAGCTAAACTTAACGCTGCACTTTGTTTTCTTACCAGAAAATAATACATTAAAAGTAATCATATAAAGTAAGTTATAATTTCAATCAAATGCTGTCCCATCACAGCCTCAGTTTGTTTGTATATATATATATTTAATTTTATGGAAAAAGACAATGCAAACGAACGTACGGGTCACCTGATGGTAAGTGATCACTGTCGCCCACAACCTCGTGTAACACCAGAGGAGCTACAGGTGCGTTGCCGGCCTTTAAGGTGGAGATAGACGCGCTTTTTGGCTTTTTTTAAAGTATAAAATAAATAATATTTCATATATTACCTACACGTTTCCTATATATTACCGAGGTATAGTATTGAATATCGAACTATACATATAACAGACAAAATCATACATATACACACATACCTATACATATAAAAACCATATCCCAACGTCTGTCCAAATAAAAAAATACTCCATCACATGCAACTATTAATACAAAATTCATAAACTTTTAATATATAATTACTAATTAATAAATAATTAAGCACATATTTTTTTAACTTTCGTCTAACGAACACACCTGATTAGACTCTTCCTCGGCCACGAACAGTGAAGACGCACATGGAAACAGTACCCTGCCAGTCTTTTGATGTAGTTCATATGATGCTATCCCCCATCCGGCGACCCTCTGCCGCTCCCATAATAATTGTTCCTCACGCGACCACTTGCCTGACGACACTCCGAGAGCTACATTCGATTCTATTAGGGGTTTCCAGTCTAATCTATGGGACAAATTAGACAGTAAATATAAGTTCTTTTGTTTCAGAAAATTATTTATAATTCTTAATATATTATTTATAGTTCTTACACTAGATGTATTCAAAACTATTTGAAATATGATACAATTAATTCCATCATTATAAAATAATGCAATTAATTTAAAATCTGGTAAAATTATTATAGAATGTATGAAATATTCTTGTAAAAGCCCCACAATCCTGTTTTTGCATATTTTATGTACACTTAAACTTTAAATAAGAAATTATAATATTTAACATTTTATATTAATTATTTTACATACAAAATCAACAACTATATATGATAATGTATGTAAAATTTTTGCTTGTAATTCATTGTTTTTAATGTAATTCAAGTAGTAAGTCATATAAATTAGAATTTTTTTTAAGGATTTCTAATAGTAACAGTGATATAATGGGATTTTCAGTTATTATTTTTATATTTTAAGTTAAAAATGTCTTCTAATATAGTAAATATAAAAACTGTCAATAACAATTTGCTCACACACCTTGCATTACTGGGTTGTTGGGAAGGGTTGATATCAGTATACAAAAGGGTGATCTCCCAACCGTTTTGCGGCGTTCTCAAGAAATATATCCTCACTTTACCATTGCTGAGTTTTCTAAATGAAATAGCCATCGGAACCATCGTTGATAAAGACGATAATTCTTTTCTTAAATCGTGAACCGCCTGTCTCACTTCAGCCCAGCTATATCTTTTCGGGGGTCTATCAAATATCGATGCAACTCCATCACCAGCCTCTCTCAATTCCATTTTAAAAAATCAAATAAAAAAATTATATATCGAAAATCCCTTGGCATGACGGCTCAAAAACCGGGAGCCATTTAATTCATTCGTTTAAACTTGATTAATATATTTATGCTAATAACATTGCTAATTGTATAATATGAGTGTCATTATATTAAAGAATTACGTGATAATTGTGAATATTTTGTCTAAATTGAGCCAACACACTGCTTTTTGACTTTTCTTGCCAAATGGCACAGATTACAGATATTGAAAAGAGTCCGCCCATCGTTCACAGATATATGACAAGTGTCAAACACAGCTGATATAAAATATAACATATTTATACTCTGTAAAAGCTATAGTAATTATACTTACGGTGTTAATTATTAAAATATTTTCTTTTTTATTAAATAAAAAATTTCCATAAAAAATGTTAAATTTGTATTTTTTTTTTATGATTTAGAGCATTTTTCTTTTAAATCTATTATATTAATTCTTTATAAAAGATGTTTGTAGTAAGTAGTAAAACAAAATAGTAAAGCAAAACAAATAAATAAAAATGCATAAATTTATATTGTATTCTAATAAAAAAGAAATAAACTTTAAGAAATTTCATCGCCGGATATGACAACATTTTTTTCTCAACTACCGCAGTTCCGGCAACAATTGCCGCCGAACTGTCAATGGTGAAAAACATGTCGATGTACTTATAATCAGCGGTCTCTTGTTTTCCTTTCTTCACTCGGCGTTTATAATGGCACCAGTGTCTTTTGTGTTGCGGACTTGTGGGATATTAATTTACTTTATTATACAAGTGAAGTCGTCAAAGAATTTAACTGTAGAACCATGGATAGTGTCGTTTAAAGTTGAAGCTAAATCGTGTATAGATATTAAATGTAAATATTTATTATTGGTGAACGGTGGTGAATTTTTAGGGCATTATTCTTGGAGACTAACATCTAGAGACGGTGTTAGAGGCAGCAGTTGTGATACACTATATCCTAATTACGAATTAACAGAAATCGAAACTGCACAGTGGTTTACTAAGGTAGAAATAATAGTGCCTAAAGTTGATGATAAATTATATTTTTGTTTACGCCATGAGATGAGAAGGAACACTCCAGTTGGTGGGCAGTGGATTCATCAAGGAAGCGATTTATTTTTGCATCGCAAAGCTGATGGGGCCTCATTAAGTGGTGATAATGAGAGGTGAGAAACATTTTTTTTTATTACCAGGAAATAATTAACAAGTTAAATGAGTCATCGATTTATGTAATTTATCTCGACAATATATTATGCATTTCTTATTGTTTTTTAACAAAATCTTGTTATTTTTTTTTACAAATACCTTCCTTTTATAAAAAAATATAGTAAAATAATTACATTTTAAAGTCATAATATATCAATAGCTGACATGATTTATAAATTACTTACGCTGCTTAGTCACTAGTAGTACACAAACACATCAATAAATATTCTAATATATTTATATTAACTTAGCATTATGACATGAAATATTGATAAAACTCCAGTGAGTATCAATTAAAAAAACAATAAAATTATGAATAAAAGTTAACAAATAGGGACATTGTGGTGCAGCAGTACAAGGATGTGTTTGTAACACGATGGTTGTGGGTTTGTTCCCCACTGGATGAAGTGAAATATTTATTTTCATTTATATTTCCATTTCTTCGCTCTGGGTTTGAAGCAAAGCATGGCGTTGAGTTCTGCCACTTAACACGCGATGCCTCCACAGATACAGAACACTGTGTTCCCTCTGCCCACACTGCTGTGTGCAGCATACAGCATGAAGCTGATAAATATGCCATGTATATATATATTTTAAGCACTTTAATTATAAAACACCAGTTGGATATGTAATTTTAATGTTTGTTTATTACATATGTAGTTGCATAATTTTTGTTATTTTACTTGTATAATATAAATGATTGTTGCAAGTTCAATTCAAAGTGGGGGCTCACAAAACAATCATCTAAATACTAAACTCCTTGCAACATAATAAAAAAAAGTTGAAAAATAAGAATCTTCTAGTTTCTTGTAAAAATATTATAGAGGCCATTGTAGTGTGTTGAGTTTCTCCACTCAACATTCAATGTCTCCAAAATTGTGCAGTGCATTGGAAACAGAGTATCCTAACACAAAGCACTCTCTGCTTACCCTGTTGTATCTGGGATAAATGTGTAGAGGGAACCAAGCGTTGAGCTACTTTGTTAAGGGGTGGAACGCGGCATAGCACTTTGTTAACGAGAGGGAATAAACGATAAATAATTAATAATTTATTAACCTAAGATGAATTGAGCCCATCATTTCAGCATCATTTGATTAATGAAAAATATTGTATCCATTCACACATAAACAAATTAGCCAAGGTGGCGCGGTGGTTGTAGATTCGATTTCGCCTTGTGGCAATTAATTATATTCATGTAACTGCTCTGTAAGAGCAATGCGATGTTGAATTCGGGTGGAGCGTGGAGGACGAAGATGAAATTAATATTATAAAACACTGTCCACTTTTCTATACGTTGCAAGTTGAGTAGCTGAACTCAACGCCGAGCTTTAATTGTCCAGAACCGGGAAGAGATAATAATCGAACCCACATTCGTCGCGTTTTCAGTCACAAACTGCGCCGCTACCGCTCGATTTATAGTTTTTTACTTTATACCTTTAATAGTTCTTTTGCTTCCACGCTTTGACCATCGTGTAGTCAACTGGATGATCACCCTCTTATAGGTCAAGGTCTACGAGGGAAACTTATTTGTGAAATATATTTTGTTAATGTTGGTTATTTTTAGGCCCGTCGCGCGTCGTGGCGCAGGGGCAAAAGCTTGTGACTATAAACGAGACAAGTCGTGGGTTCGATTCCCACTCGGAGAAATGAAATATTTAAAGAAAAGTCACGTAAAAAGCATGAGGATCCCCGCAGAGCATGTATGAAGAGGTTGATGACAGTGGACGAGGCGAAAGAGGTGTGTAGAGACCGTAGACCGTTCTCTCTGACTACTCCGCTAGGGACAAAGCGTGAAGCTGTGTATGTATGTATGTATGATTATATATGATGTAGTTCGACATCTAAATTGATATATTCCTGTTTTTATTTAATATATTATATTAATCTAAAGCGACTACATTGACTTAATGGAGTTGCCCTACCAGGGGACAGTCGTTAGACCATTTTGATCGTGGATTTTTAGTTATGTCATAAAATAATTGCAATAAAGACCGAATTGAGGCCGACCGAGGAAAACTGTCTGATTGTAAACACAATGGTTATGGGTTCGATACCCACTTATAGGAATGAATAATGATTATATTTAAATTATTTTCATTTTCTGAGGCCAACCGTGACTGGCAAGGGTGCGTGCGACTGTAAACGCCACAGGTTGTGGGTTCGATTCCCTTTTCAAAGAAATGGACTATTTAATATTTTCATTTTCTCGCTCTGGTAAAGAGGCAAAGTGCAGCGCTGAGTTCCGTGACACGGAACTCTTCCAAAATTCTGCGAAAAGTGGGGAACGGAAGTGTCTTATTGGAAACAGAATGTCTTAATGCTGGTTCCCAGTTTCCTTCTACCTACCCTGGTATGTGCGGGAAACAGCGAAGCTAAAAAAAATTCGTACACTTTGGAAGCGTATGAAAATAAAAATTATTATTCATTATAGTGTTAGTATTAGATTACGAAATTTTTTTATGAACAACGAAAAGCATCACAAATCTGTATTAAACATAAACAGGAGCTTAACAAACGGTGATAAAAAAGATCAAAGCTATAAGAAAACAATTAACAATGTTATTAAAATTACGACGTAATAGTTTAATAATAATGTTTATAATAACAATATCTAATTTTTTTTAAGTAGTCAGAGGGAGACTAGTGTTAAGACACTTCGCTCCCCACTTTCCGCAGAATTCCGGAGGCATAGGTATTTCATTTCCTCGAGTGGTAGTCGAGCTTGTGCCCCGGCGCCACGACTGGCCTCTAAGTAAAAGTAGTGGGTTTATTTTTTTAAAAAATTAAACCCACTACTTTACACAATGTAAAAGTAGCTTTTAACTACGGCTTTGCTCCTCTGGTCAAAGAGAAATGCCTAAGAGTCGTGTGTGGAATATAGTAAGTGAGAGGGGGGGGGACTCTGACTGCAGATACGTGATATATAATAATATAGGCTATAACATTTTTTGATCACTATTATTCAAAACAAAAAGAACTTTCAATTTGAACCAGCAGTTTCTGAGATTAGCGCGTTCATCCAAACAAAGTCTGCGGTCTTTGTAAGTGTCTCTTTATTCTACACGCAGTGTTAAGTTCCGCCACCACCGCAGCTTATCACTTACACAGATCATTTTCGTAACGTCAAACTTTTATATGTATAAACTCAATAAAAATAGAAATTGTATAATAGCGTCTGTATGCAAATAACGTAATGTATTTTTTACGATCGCTATCTGCCCATTTAGTTCAAGGTTCATAACAAATATTATTTTCTTGGCTGTTTTTTCCATTTATGATGTATTTCTGGTCCGGTTGCGAACGGTGTAACTAACGATGCTTTTAAGGGTTCCGCACTTCAAGAGAAAGAACGGGACTCTTATAAGGTTAACTTAGTTGTTTGACTGTTAACGTTTTATCAAATACCGAAGTCTACAGACCCTTAGAGCACATAGAAAATTACACTTCTTAGAAAGTACACTGGTGATTTTTAAATTGTTAGTCATTTCTTCAGTCTATGTTATAAGTAGGTATATAGATTCGAAACTATTGTTTCGACTAAATTTTTTTGTGGTGTCGTTGCAAAATATTAATGTTAAAATATTAAATTTCGCAGTTTACAAAAATCACTCGATATTATCTGCTCCCCTAGCATGATGCGGAAGATGCGTGAAGATAAAATGTGGTCAAGTGCGAGTTGGCCTCGCGCACCGAGGATTCTGTGACAATTTCATGATTTTAGATAAACTACAAGTTCCTTGTAAATTATAATTTCGCTGCTGAAGTCAAAATGTGCGGTACAAACAAAATTGGCTTCAAAGAGACGATTTCTCAAAATTCCTACGAGAACAGGAATAAAACGAGATACGAAATGTATATTTTTACCATAAACAGGAAATTTTCTACAGAGTATTAGAACCCACGTCCATCATTTTTCATTATTATATGCCCACGGCTTTGTCTAGGACTTTATAATAGGATTTAATGGCATCTAGATGAGGAATGAAAAACGTCTTTTATCACAATCTTTAGATTTTAAATCTGAATTAATATTATAAAACATGACGTCATTTCGCAATGGGCACAGCATCTCACTGATAGCAGGACGGTCATGGGCTTGATCCCCATTGAGGGAATAATTATATTTAATTTATTTTCATTTCGCCTCTCTGGTCTGGTAACCGAAACGCGGTGTTAAGTTCCGCCACTCAACACATAACATCTCGAATATTTGACGCGTATTAACTCTTTCTGAATGTCCTGTTTTACAGTTTTGTTTCACTCATCACAATCAAAATCATTTCTGTGCAACCCACTGTACCCGTCAGGCTTGTCTGCGACACTTAGCTCGGTTTCCACCGCCAACTTAGCGGGCCTATTAAGAACTTCGTTAAACTCGCAAGAGTCAACTGCTTACTTGTATTATTACCAAGAAATAGTCGGACGGAAAGACAATCTCACTCTTACGCTGTGATAACCTCTAGAAGTTAGAACTCATTGTCAAAACACTTAATTTTGCGTTGAATCGCGGAACTTAACACCGCGTTTCACATTACCGTAGCCATCGAACTCACAACTACAGCGTTAAACCAGCCTTAAATATATATTAGACATGTTTTTCCTTGCATTTCCCTTTCTCCGTAAGTACATTGGGTTAAGATGAGGGAATAAAGTACATAACAGTTAATTATAAATACTGTCGACTCTCACAGCGCCTGGCCGAGGGCCAAGTGTGTATTTGAGACGCGACGACGAAATGTAAACATAAAGTGAATATAACGTATGGTATAAGGTTATGGCGTATGGAAGTGCCACGATGTCGGCACGTGGAGTTTCTCGTATTTTTCTTGAAGTTTTCTCGTACTATTTTAGAGTGAAGTATATAATAAATATAAGAAACTGAATTTAACCCACTTGTATTAGGTGACAACCCTATAATGTGGTATCATCAAACTGGTATAATGATAGAGCCAGGACCTGAAACGCGTCTGGCTTTAAACGCGACAGTTGTGGGTGCGATTCTCGCTTGCGTTAATAAAATATTTATTATTTTCTCGCTCCGGTAAGAGTACTAAAACCAGCTTTAAGTTCAACGCTCAATGTCTCAATGAAAGTGGGGGACGGAATACTGAATGCTTAACATTACGTTCATATTACAGCATGTAGCAGGGCAGGCAGAGGTCACACCCCACCCAGGTCCCCATTTCCCGCCGAAATCAGGAGGCATTGCGCATTGGTGGAACTCAACGCTGCGCTTTGCCTCGTTATAAAAGCGAGAAAAATATTAAATATTTCAAGTTCATATTAATCCGGCGAATACAGTTATTAACACTACGCTTTCTCATACTTCTACAAAAAATATTTTTCTTGACTCATTTTAACTTGTTCCGAACATTGCAGATTAGAATTACAAGAAGAAAAATATGATCTACAACAAGTTAACACAAAATGGGGGGATTTGTCCCACGATATCGACGTCAATTACCTACCTAACGTCCCCAGCCCCAGCAGAGACGAAGCCAATGATATAGAAGTGTTAGTGAAAAACAAATACATACCTCTTAGTGATGTCCAAAATAAAAAAGGTAATGATAACCCAAAGGCTTACGCTGAAAATGAAATAAATAATATAGATATTAAACTATTAAATGATAGAAATAAAAGGGAAATTGTCAAAAGTGGTGGCACAGATGAAGTTAAGCTGGACGATTTGTTTTTTAAAAATGAAAACGCTAGTGATGTGATCAAAGCGGATCGTCAAATTGGTGAATGGTCTGTCAGAAGTGATGTGACGCCTGTGTTTGTCGATGGTTTGAGGGTGGAGAACTCAGATAAAGAGCCGAAGATCATTGACGATGGTATACCAAGTGTTTTGGCTGATACTAAAGTTATACTGCGGTAAGTAGTTTAAAGGGAGCAGGTCAATCGTGGCGCAGGGGCACAAGCATGCGACTGTAAATGCGACTCAAGAAAGTGAAATACTTAATATTTTTATTCCTTCGTTCTGGTAACGAAGCAAAGCGCAGCGTTGTGTTCCACCACTCAACATGCAATGCCTCCAGTGTCTTAATACAAAGTATTATAGTATAAAAATATGTGAAGCAGAAATATCAATACAATTTATACAATGTAATCACATCATATGAAATCTATAGTATATTTAATTTAATTTTTTTTTGTATCCAAAAAAATTAATTATATATATATATATTTTTTTTATATTTTCTTTAGTCTTTTCGGCCAAGGCTTAACAGAGAAGACGGTCATCGCATTCACTCACGACGTACTGCAGTATGGGCAACCGTGTAAATTTTTACTCAAAGGAGAATATATGGTAAGTAGGCCATATCATTGCTTTGTATAGTAAAAGAAGAAAATAGTGAAGTGAGGCCGTCGTGGTACAGAGGCGTAGCGCCTGACTGTAAGTATTACGGTTGTGGGATCAATTCCCGCTCGAGGTAATATTCTGTGGGAACAACACTTAAAACGCAATGTCTCTAGAATTGGGTGGAAAGTGAGGAAGAGTGTCTTGACACTAAGTTTCCTCCGCCTAGACCGCAAAATATATGTAGGATACAGCGTGAAGTGAAAAATAGAGGAAAATAACTTTTCATGGAGTCGTTGGGAGCGATTAATTAACGGGTATCTCGCGTTTTTTTTCTTATTTCCACAATGAAGTTACGAAGAATGTGCTGTAATTCATTCGATTTATTCATAAGAGATAAGAGTATATTATATATACAACTCATAAGAGCCGAAATTCAATTATATTTTTTTTTCTGCTTCACTCAATATCTCGCACATAGCTAAGTAGGCAGAGAGAACCTTGGAACCTAGTGTGTAGACACTGTGTTCTCATTAAGAACATTACCCCACTTTCCGCCGAATTATAGAGGCATTGCGTATTCAGAGGCGGAATTGAACACCGCGCTTTGCCTCGTTACCAAAAAATTGTTTTTTAATATTTCATTTCCTTGAACGGGAATCGATCCTACGACCGGTCGAGCTTACTAAATACAAATGTTATCCTAAACAGTTTTCTAAAAGAACTTGCCTGATGAAAAATAATCATATTACAGCAACTTACTTGTATGTGACGTAGTCTGACCTAAATAGTGACCCCTACTACTATTTACATATCTCTGTGGGATAGTTGTGATTGTAATTCTCATTCGGGGTTATTTTAATAATAGTGACTCAAACGCGGCTTCGCCCGCTTAAACTTATTGTTATTTTATGTTTAACACATTATACAAAATGTTCCATAAATAAATTTTGACAAAAATGTTTATTTCCATTTTTTCGGTCTGGTGTCGAGGCAAAGCGTGGCGTTGAATTCTGCCGAGCTTGAGCGAAAAGTTTTTTTTTGTTCAATAATTGTGTCAGCCATGTGTTATTCTGCCGTATAAGCTATATTGCTTATTTAGCTAGTAATAAAACTGTAAAGTTTCATCTAAATCCGTGCTGCTATTCTTTGCATGAAAATGAATTACTAAGATTTGTAGGATAATTCAAAATTTGTTTTATTTTCATAATTATATATTTCGTTCCAATTTTGGCTTTTTGACTACTTTTTTATGCGTAAAATAGGCGTAATTAAAATATATACTTAAAATTCTCTTACAGGCGAAAGAAGGTTCGGTCACATCGAGGTCTGCGTTATTCGAAATAACAGCCCCATCGCCATTACTAGCCTCAAAATTATATATATGCGCGAAAAATTTAAAACCAGGCGTCAAAGATCCGAATAAAGACCAAGAAAAATATCTGCACCAAGGATTTGAACACTGGAAAATGCTAGCTACGCACAATAAGTTATTACCGTTGTGGGTGTCGTTGACACTTATTCTGGTTTGCCTCATGTTTTCTGCGCTCTTTTCGGGCTTGAACCTTGGACTGATGTCGTTAGATCGTACAGAACTAAAGATTATATCTAACACTGGCACTGAGCAAGAGAGGAAATACGCGAGAGCTATAATGCCAGTGAGGGACCATGGAAATTATTTATTATGCAGTATTTTATTGGGCAACGTGGCGGTCAACTCGACATTTACAATTCTACTTGACGAACTAACGTCCGGTCTGTTCGCGGTGATATTCTCTACGCTCGCTATAGTATTGTTGGGTGAGATAACGCCGCAAGCGATATGTTCGAGACACGGCCTGATGGTAGGGGCGAAGAGTATTATGGTTACTAAGGTGGGTCAAACCACAGACATTCTTCATTCTTCGATCCCCACGAAAGAGTGAATTATTATTAAAGCCGTCGTGGCGCAGCGGCAAGGGTGTGACTGTAACGCGACGGTTGTGAGTTCGATCCCCACTCGAGGAAGTGAAATATTTATTTACGTGTATATTTCCATTTCTCGCAATGCCTCCAGAATTCGGCAGAAAGTGGGGAACGGAGTGTCTTAAAACTAGGTTCCCTCTGCCTACCCTACCGTATGCGGGATACATCGTGATGCTGATTCCTCGCTCTAATAGGACAATTCGCCGGTGATAACACGCTGACCGAAATATCTTAAGTTCTGATGGTGAGAACGGAGTGTCTTAACACTAACTTCCTTCTGTTTATCCCGCTATATGCGGGATTCAGCGTGAAAATAATAAAAAATCATAATTATCTCTTTCAACAGGCAGTCATGGGGCTCACTGCGCCTCTGGCATTCCCTGTCAGCAAGTTGCTAGACTATTTCTTAGGGGAGGAGATAGGCAGCGTGTATAATAGGGAACGATTGAAGGAGTTGGTCAAGGTGAGTGAAAGAGGGGGTTCAAATCCGGGAATAGTAATCTATATAAATATCTATGTATAAAATTCTTCCCTTGTTAACTTAAGTGATGTGAATGAAGTAATAAACAATATACAGCAAAAACTGTGGGGTGCAGAGAAATAAAAATTGGCATACGTACTGGGTACTTTGGGAAACAGGGAAGTTCTAAAAGGGCATTACTCAAAATTGTATGGAAACGGAACTTAGGTTAAGGATATAGCGTTTACAAGACTACTTAGTTCTAAGAGACGGAAATAGACACAATATAAAAAGATTCAAAACGTTAAGCATATTTAATGAAATAATATTTAATTACTACAAATTGAAAAACAAAGAGTATTACACACATTGTGGTTGTGTGCTCGATCCTTGGAAAAAGTTCTTTAGCCTTCCTCGATAAATGGACTATCCGATACAAAAAATAGATAAATTCGAACCCAGAACAGTGGTTCCTGAGATAGGCGTGTTGAAACAAACAAACTCTTCAGTTGTTTAATATTAGTATATATTTGTAGATATAACTTTTATTAGAAACCCGTACTGGTACACCTGTTAATATATTTCCTGTTTAATTCATTATCACAAAAGTCATAATGACATTTGAAATTTGTACGCATTTGCCAAGTATGCTGAACTACAGCTTGGTGTAGTGCCAATACTTGCCACCTCTCTATGGGTCGCGAATTCTTTTTTATCGACCACATCGAAACTAAAGTTACTGTTAGCGCGACGGCTGTGAATTCAATTCCTACTCGCTCTGGTAATAAGATGAAGCGCGGCATGAAATTCCGCCACGCAAAACGCAATGTCTCGAAAATTGGATGAAAGCCCTCTGCCTACCCTAATGTAGGGAAGCGAAGCTAAAAAGAAAAGAACTAACACTATTTTATTAACTCATGTTGTAACTTTGTAAATATGTACCGCGACAGTTGTGGGTTCGATTCCCATTCGAGGGTATGAATGAGGGTATTCGTTATTTATTAATATTTTCATTACTTTTTGCTCTGGCACCAAGGCCAAAGCCCAGTGTTGAGTTCCACCACTCAACACGCAATGCCTCAAAAAATTTGGCGGAAAGTGGGGAACGGAGTGTGTTAACACTAGGATCCCTCTGCCTACCCTGCTATGTGCGCGATACAGCGTGGTGAAACTAAAAAAAACATATGTTCATGTTGTGGGTTTGATACCCACTCAAGAGAATAAATATATCAAAATTATTTCGTTTAACCCATTTGGTAAAGCAAACCACAGGGTTGGGATACACTACTCAACACAGCAATGTCTTGAAAAGACGAGAACGAAGTGGCTTAATACTAGGTTCCCTCTGCCTATTCTGCAACGCGGGAAAGTACGTGAAACTACAATAAAAACTCAAAATTGAACTGGCTACCACCAGGTAACAACAGGCGTGAACGATCTGGACAAGGACGAGGTGAACATTATATCAGGTGCCCTCGAAATGAGGAAGAAGACCGTCTCCGATGTGATGACAAAGTTGGAAGATGTCTTCATGTTGCCCATTACATCTGTTTTGGACTTCGAAACTATGTCTGAAATCGTTAAGTCTGGTAAGTTATTTTCATTTTATTTTTGTGTGTACTCGTATATATTTAGGATTTTTAGAAAACATGAATATTATAACCTGAGATCCGACTGTTGAAACCTGCAGATATCAGTTTTCTTAATTAAACCTATATTAATGAATAATACATGATTAGTAGAACAGATTACACCTGGGTTGCCTGGAAGAATCCTGCCGCAATCACTTTTAATTACATTTTTTCGTAACTCGTTTCGTAGCTTGAAGGTAAAAAAAAGACATATTAACCCAAAGTAATTTACATTTCGTCCTAATTTGGCAGAATACCAAAATGTTACGAAATATGTCATGTTTGGGAAATGACGCAATTTCATTCATTTAGCCTATTATTCAGAACAGCACAGCGTTCGACTGTAAACGCGACGGTTGTGGGTTCGATTAAAACTCGGAGAAATTCATTATTTACATTTCCTTGTTCTGGTAACAAGATAAAGCGCGGCGTTGAGTTTCGCCACTAAACATATCTCAAAATTTGACCAACGCGTGCGCGGTGAAGCTAATTAAAAAAGATTGATTGATTGTTTTTGTTTTTTATTATTTGTCTATTGTAATTTGGATATCCACCATGTTTATATAAATTAGGCTTAACTCTTAAGTGGCCTTATCTACTTAACACCGATCAAAGGACTCATTTCAGAGTGGTGTATTAATAGCCTATGTAATATTATAATAATAAATAATAATAATACTAGTACATATACAAAATAGCTTTACGCTGTATCCCGCATTTAACAGGGTAGGCAGAGGGAGCCTAGTGTTACAACAATATGTTTCCCATGCGATTCCAATGGCAATTCTGGAAACCCAATTTTCGAAACATTCGGTGTTGAGTGGCAGAATTTAACGTCGCGCTTTGTCTTGTTTCCATTTCATTAATTTGATTTGATTTAAATGTTTAACTGAATAAACTTACTGAACCACCGCGTGGCCGTCACCATAACTGATGGTGTTCTAAAATTACAAGTCCTATTGGACACCTTCCAACGTGCGCCGAAATTTCTATAGTACATAGCGGTCGCTTATGAAATTTGACAGCAATGTTACAAGCCAGAAGCGTGTTAGTTACTTATATGTGATAAACATTCTACCGAGCGTATGACTGTAAACGACGATTGCGTGTTCGAATAATGCCGTCGAAAGACTCTTGTAGGTTCGATTCCGTGTCAGAATACCAGGCACTGAGATTCGTATTCCATCACCATCTTTTCCTTTAATTTAATAACCTCAGATATACTTACATATAATATACACGCCTTTATTTGATTTATTCGCTACCACCTGAAAACATCGCGTGTAGCCGGACTAGCATCTAACACGATGACGTCAAAAATATTTCATGCGTGAATAATAAATTAGCACAAGTATGATAACAAGAACATATCCTGAATATTCCGTATACTTATTATGATATCAGAGTATTTCAAGTTTTGAATTGAGGTCAATCCTACTAAATTTGGATTCTTGGTTCAAGAAAACAGATTCTTATAAGGTATAAAAATTGTGTATGAAATAAAGGCTGAAGAAGTTTTCTAAAATCATCCCTTTCAAATCCTTATTTATAAAATATTCGCAGAATTTCACTTATTTACTCCTTATGTCACTTATGTGCCATTTGTGCTCAATTTTTATAGATTCGATCCCCATTCGGAGGTATTCAAATTATTTTCATTTTACTGCTGTAATAGACAAAATTTGACCGTCACTTCCGCCATTGAACACTGTCGGGGGTGTCCTTAGAATGTCTATGAATTCCAAGTGTCTTTATACTAGGTTGTTTCTTACATTGTTTTTTTATGTTCTCTAAGCTTAAAAATATAAACCTCAAATAGAAAAACATTAATTCTACCCAAAGGTTACTCCCGTATCCCGGTTTACGAGGGCAGCCGCACTAACATAGTGACGGTGCTGTTCATCAAGGACCTGGCCTTCGTGGACCCCGACGACAATACGCCGCTGCGCACGCTCTGCCAGTACTACCAGAACCCGTGCAACTTTGTGTTCGAAGATGTCACCCTGGATGTCATGTTTAAACAGTTTAAGGAGGGTAAGTGAATTTTAGAATTGAGGGTACGTAAAAATTATTTTGACAGACGGATAGACAGATAACAAAGTAAGTGACGTATCCTCAAAAATTGGGTAAAGAAACATAATGCTATCTATGGTTTGAAGAGAATAGGGTTTTCCCAATGGGGTTTGACTGGCAAGCATTGTTTCGTGGGAAATTGTGCTAGGTTATCTTTAATTTTTTGGACATCTTGATATTTTTATGTTTCGATAACGGTATCTTTGAAAGTCATATATATCGATCGATACTTCACTGGCTTAGCTAATCATCGTTAAAAACACTATGGCTTATACTGAATACAAACAATATACAATATAAATCAGTAAATCTTTTGGTGTTTAATCAAGGACACAAAGGTCACATGGCGTTCGTACACCGCATCAACAACGAGGGTGAAGGGGACCCCTTCTATGAAACTATCGGCCTCGTGACCCTCGAGGACGTTATTGAAGAAATGATACAAGCGGAGATTGTGGATGAGACTGATGTCTTTAGTGAGTATAACGAGTTCTATTTTCATCTGGGTCTAATTGGGAGTCAAATCAAGATAGTACAGACCGACGGATATTTTACATATTATTTTGTTTATATACATGACAAAAAAAGAATATCTATGTACGTGAAGAGTTCTAAGAGTTTATAGGCGTCGCGATCCTCGAGTATGTTATTGAAGAAATGATAAAAGGGCAATGGGGCTTCGGTTATAAATGAGGAGTCTAATTGGTTTAGGTGTTATTTCTTTTTCAAAAACTTCATTTAATCACTCATCAATTATATCATTTTTCAAAGAGTGAATTAAAATTAATTTAGATATAGATTTTTATATTTATATTTAAATTTTACATATGAAACATAAATGCTTTCTAGAAATTTTCACAAATAAAATATCATAATTGTTATTGATGTATTATAAATAATTTTTAGTGGACAACAGATCAAAAAGGAAACGAAATCGTCCCCAAAATAAGCTCCAAGATTTTGCAGCGTTTGCTGAAAGACACGAAAATCAGAGGATACACATTTCCCCACAACTCACTTTAGCCACCTTCCAGTTTCTTAGCACTAGTGAGTGTGCTTTACCTTTTGTAAAATTGCTACAATTTTTTTATTGAATTAGCTGAAACTTTAGTTTTTAATATATATTTATTGTCTTTAAAGAAATAATTATATTAAAACACGAAAGTAATGTAGATAACTAACTAAAATAACTGTAAAGTAGAAGCGGGCTAAGCCGCGAGCGGGTCGCTAGTACATAATAATCTTCCCGCAGGCGTAGACGTGTTCAAACCTGACACGGTGTCCGAGACCGTGCTCCGGAGGCTTCTGAAGCAAGATGTCATACATTACATCAAAATGAAGGGCAAGACTAAAAGGGAATTGAGCACTTATGTTTATCAACAAGGAAAACCGGTAAGCCATTTTGATTTTGATTTTTTTAATAGACACGAATGTTTTTAGAGTTCTATATAGCAAAAGAAAAAAATGGGGATTTTTTTTTCCAGGTGGATTACTTCGTGCTGATACTGGAGGGGCGCGTGGAGGTGACGGTGGGCAGAGAGAACCTGGTGTTCGAGGCGGGGCCCTTCACCTACTTCGGGGTGCAGGCCCTCACGCAGAATGTTGGACTTGGTGAGTTTTAAATTTTATATATATAAACATGGAGGACATATTGTGTGTTATTCCACACTAACTAAAGAAAAATGTTTAGAAACATGTAAAAATGTTTAACTCGGACTCGAACCCACACCATGTAAGCCATTAATTGTTATCGAACTACGTTGGAATACTTACATATATTTTGCTTATATTAACAACATTTTTTAAATCATCCAATTTTATTACAATTCTTAGGACGTAATCTTTTAGCAACTGATAATATAAATAAATCATAGATAAAAAAGAAAAAAAATAAGAAAAGAATATAAAAAATCGGTCAAGTGTGCGTCAGAGTCGTCCGCCGAGTATTCAATAGGTTAATAGTAAAAATATTTTACTACTTTACAGCACTTATTTTGTATGAAATTAACTAGATTTGATAATGCATCTTTTTTATTCAGCTCGATATAACCGTTCGTTCTTAAGAAAAAATGGTCTTGCCAGCAGAATAACTGCAAAGTGATTTTTATAAAAGTTTTTTGAGATACGGAACCCTAATAATTAATAATAATTAGTCATTTGTGTTTTCCGCAGCTGAATCCCCGACGCCATCAGCGATGGGTTCCCTACAAAATATAAGTATGGAGGCGATGCTCCGTCATACATTTGTACCCGACTACTCAGTGCGAGCGGTGGCCGACGTCTATTATTTGGCTGTGAGACGGTATGTGGGTTCAAATTTGTATATATTTTTTGCAAAAATGCTAATGGTCGCTATAAACTTGTTGAAAATGATATTTTAACTGGACAATAAGGACTGAACTGGATAATTTTTATGTTACTTCTTGTAAGAAAATAATGCATACCCCTGAATGGGAATCGAACAAATAACCATTGCGTGTATAGACTAATTATGGATGTATATGCTTTTTAGCTTCAGCCTGCTATATGAGGGATACAGCCTGAAGCTAAATATAGTCCTAGTCCGAAACCTAGTGTTTAAACACTCACTCCCCCATGCACGGCCAATCTTCTATTCTTGGAATCTCAACGCCGCGCTTTGTCTTTTTACCAGAGCGTGGGAATGAAAAAAAAAAAATTGATGCATTCAAGTGGAAATCCACACGGTGTTGCCACTGCTCCACGAGAGCCTCTACGTATTCATTTTATTAATATTAATTCCAGTTCATTATACTTGGCGGCTAAAAGAGCAACTCTAATGGAAAAAGGCGCATTATCCAAAGGCAGTACTAACGAACAGTTCGACACCGAAGTCGATAAGGTAAGATCAATATTATTGAAATTAACTGAAAGACACTTCGTGCAATGTGATTAAATATTTTTTTAATAAGTTACTGTTTAACTTAACGTATCTTAACGTTACATTTTTCAGCTGCGTATTTTTAGATATTTATACTCCAATTTAACGCTGCATTTTATTTAAGAAAACTGGGAAAATAATAATATTGGAAGTTTTAAAATCTTTGTGGGAAGCGAACTTGCAACCATCACGATACTGCTTCCTTACTTTGTCTCAATGGTTGTTTTAGCTTATACGTATATAAAAATGTATATTTTGTATTATTACAAGTTTGATACTTGTATTTTTATTGTTCTTATGATCTAGTATATTCTATAGTACTAACTAGGAAGGAAAGGCAGGCCAGTCTTGGCGTGGCGGGGCATGGGCACAAGCGTGTGAGTATAAACGCGACAACTTGTGGGTTCGATTGCCACTCGAGGAAATGAAATAATAATTATTTCATGTCCTCCCTTTGGCATCGAGGCAAAGCGCGGCGTAGAGTTCCGCCACTCAACACGCAATGCCTTTCCCGAGTGGGAATAGAACCCATAACCAGTGGCGTTTACAGTCAGACTGGCCTCCAGCGTATAACCCTCCTTGATAAATGAACTATCCGACACTAATATTTTTTTCAATTGGAACCAGTAGTTTTTAAGATTATCGCAATCAATCGAACAGGTTCTTTGATATTATTCACAAATAATTTGAAAATCTTGTAACAGTTCCCACGTTCTTCAATAAATAGTCAAATGCCCCTAAAATTATCAAGATCGAGTACATCAGTGATACAGGATCAAGATTATTCTGTAATTTTTTATTTTATGTCACATAGGTCGTAGGTTTGATGTTCGTTAAAGCAATTAAATTGTTTTATGTAGTCTTTAATTTATTAAAATGTTTTTAGTTTGAAGTAATCATAGATTTGTTGATTTTTTGAAATTGTTAGTTATTATTTAAGTAAGTATTGTTAGAAATTGTTTAAAAATTATGATAGTTTTAATCTCAAAATCAATAAACCCTCACCAACTTTTATTTTTTATTTATTTAATGTAAAAAATCTAGACTTAAAACTAGAAAACAGCAATTATTAATAATCTTCTAGGAATCAGTTCTAAATATGATGGAGTTAAAACAAAAACAAAATATAGCTAGCACATCATCTACCATCACATCTTTAAGTATCGAACTAAGCACAGATGAAAATAAAATGACAGATACAAAAACAAGTGTTATCAAAGAACCAGATGAAATATCACAAAGTTCTTACATTATGAATAATAAAAAAGAAAATAAATTAGTTGGCAATGATGAAATACTGACATCGTCTAAACATTTGAAAACAGATAATAAAAGATCTGAAAGTGACATTTTACTACGTGACATAGATAAAATAATAGATAAAAAAAGTAAAATGGATAATAAAAACAATTTAGAATCAAAAGAAGGTAAAAATGATGATGATGCTACAGAATTAAAAGCGAAAGATGTTTTAGATGCTGAACAAACATTTTTAAAGGATTTAAAAAAATTACAATCCTCTCATCCTAATTTGAATAAAAAATCTACTCTAGATTTGGACAAATGTATAAATAAAGAACAAAATGCGAAAATTAAAGAAAATCTTAAAAGGAAATTTGAACCAGAAGTAGCTAGTTCTTCTAAAGATTTTACTTTATTCGATAGTAATAAAGACAAAAAATTGGAAGGCATTTTTAGATCCAAATCTAAACTAAATATTGATAAAGATAGATCATCTTTAGATGAAGGGAAAAAGGGTTAGTTTTTTATTATCTGTTCACTCTTTTTAATGAAATAAATTTAGCAGAATTCTTCGCATAAATCGAAATATTGTTATTTTGCGCTATAATCAATTATTTAAGCCTATCTCGGCGCGGCGTTGAGTTCCCCCACTTTGTCTTCAATACATAGGATAGGTGAAGAAAAAAATATGATTAGGTTCTAAGTCTTGAGTCTATTTAAAGTTGCCACATGTATATATATCTCCTAATGAGATAATGATGCTAAAACTAATGCTTTTACAGTATTAAAAGCGAAAGTTGTTTTAGACGACGAACATATATTTTTTGAAAGATTTAATAAAATTACAATCGTCTTATACTAATTTAAATAAAAAAACTGGTTTAGATCTCGACAAATGTACGAATAAAGAACAAAATGCTAAAATTAAAGAAATTCTAAAAAAGAAA
Source organism: Heliconius numata (assembly GCA_016802625.1). Lineage (NCBI taxonomy): Eukaryota > Metazoa > Arthropoda > Insecta > Lepidoptera > Nymphalidae > Heliconius > Heliconius numata. The sequence goes on along the minus strand of JAEBDU010000038.1, from coordinate 715,497 downwards.
CTTGATGCAGAAATCGCGAGTACTTCTAAAGATTTGAGTTTATTTGATGTTGCTAAAGACAAGAAGTTTGAAGGAACTTTTAGATCTAAATCTAAAGTAAATCTGGAAAAAGATAGGTCGTCTTTAGATGAAGGAAAAAAGGGTTAGTTTAATGCTTAATTTTTTACAGAAAATAAAAACTGCACAAAATACAATGATATCCTGGTCACGTATCTGATTGTAAACACAGTGGTTTTTAGGTCGACCTCCAATCGGGAGAATATTGCTTCGTTGGTCAAAGCGCAGCGTTGAGTTCTACTCAATGCACGCAAAGTCTCGAAATTGAGTGGGAAGCGGAGAATGGAGTGTCGTGACCCTAGATTATCTTTGCCTAAACTGTTATGCGTGAAAACATATAAAGCTCTAAAAACATCGATCTAGTAAAGTCTGCTTAAAGTCACATAACATTTATAGACAACTATTTCCCCTAACGCAAATTGAACCTAAGACCATTAATTACGTCCTTATTTTTATTAGATTGTATTAGGTTTAACAGATTACGTAATATTACAGATAAAAAAATCAAATTTCGTACTGACACTTCGTTACTAACATTTTATGAACCGGATAAGAAAAGAAGAGAAAAAGATAAAAAACATGACAAAATTTATGATAAAGACAAACAAATGAAAATAGATAAAAAATCTGTGATAAAATTAGATACAGATAAAGATAAAAGAATAGATGTTGAATGCAAATGCGACATTACATACAGTATTCAAGATAACTTCTACAGTTCTGTAGAAAATAATATTAAAATCAATGAAAATACCGATTTTTATAATGATAATAGATTATCGTATTCGGATAAGCTTGTTTTAATGCAACTGGCTAAAGTTATAAGGTTATTGGAAAAGAGAGATGTGACTTGAAGTAAGCGAAGAATGTTAGTTATTTTATTAGTTATGGCGCGAAGAGACGGTCTTTCTTAGATATTTTTTTATATTTCCATTTCTTCGCTCTGGCCTAAGGCAAAATCTCGGCGTTGAACTCTGCCACTGTACATGCAACGCCTTGAAAAATTCGGCGAGAAGTTGGGAACTGAATATCTTAATACTAGGTTCCCTCTGCCTACCCAGACGTGTACGGCGTGAAGCTGATTAATTTTTTATTTGATTTTTTTCTAGTTGCTACAGTCTGTGGATGAAGACATAAGTATAAGTGGAGAACACAAAACTCCATCGAGGCAGGTCGGTACATATTTTTTTTTATGCCATTTTCACAGAGAAACTATCAAGAGAGAACTATGATAAATTATTTTTTATAACTTTTTAGTGCTTCAATATCAATTTTTAATTATATACAATATACATTAATCTCTCTATTAAGTTTCATAGATTCAATAATTAAAGTCACGTCATGGCTGAGTAGCATAAAATGTGACTGAAATCCACCGGTTGTGGATTCCATTCCACTCAGAGGGAATGATTTTTTTTTATTTCCTCGCTCTGATAACTACACAAAATGCAGCAATGAGCTATGCCAATCGACACGCATTATCTCGAAGCGCAACTGTCTACCCCACTATATGTATACAAGCACACAAAATATTAATTCTCCCCATAAGGTATCCCCGAACCCAGTGTCAGCGTCGCCGGTGACTCGAGCCTCATTCGCCCGCAACTCCCCGGACAGAAACGGAGACTTGTATCCAGCTAGGGCGGACGAACAAGAGAAACTGTTGAAACACTAAAATTGGCTCTTTTTTATGTATATAAAAATGTTTGGATCTAAATAGGGAGCTTAATTCTCTTCTTTTTAAATAAATAGGTTGATTCGAAATGTTGGTTTCGTTATTTTGGAACTATATAGGATATTTCAGAAAGGTAGAAGAAATACGGAGTGTAATTATCAATTATATAAAATATCTCATCGTTTGAGATTTTCACTTAGTAATATTTTCAATTTTTGCAGATATTTTAGAGAATGAATCTCTGTTGGTAAAAAGGAGAGTGAGAAAATCCGAGAATGGTGTAACTAAAATATTCATTTTTAAAGCAACCTTTATATCAATTATTACTATTTATTTATTTGTATTTTTTTATTATTACTGCATGACATTGCACGTTTTAAGTATTAATTGAGTTTTAAAATTTGAGATTGTTTTTTTTTATTATAAATTATCTCTTTTTAAAATTATTTTTTAATAATTATACTTAAATTAGTATCGACATGTATGTTATTTTATGATACTTATGTAATTTAATTTTTAATTTAATATATCGATATTAAAAATACAAATTACATACAAATATAAATGAGACAGATTATAAGTAAATAACTTACAATTAAATTATTCCGCCAAATATAAAGAAACTAATAATAATTTTTATATTATAAAAAATGCCAATTTTCATATCATGGTAACATTCTAGTGTTGCCAACACTAAATATAAATAATATTATATAGTGATGAAATTAATATATTATTGTCACATATGGCCTTAAAAAAATTATAATGTCATTATCGTGTGCCATTTTGTAGAATAAAAACATTAAAAATAAAAGAAAGTATAAAATAAATAATATGTTTATAAACTTACCGGCGACCAATAAATAACACCGATCTGTTACGATTTTATTATAAGTATAGATAAAGTATCAATCAAGTTAAGCAAGATCCAATGCTTTTACAGCATTTATTTATTTAATTAATTTGGAAATATTCTCAAATATATATTTTTTTATAAATTCGAGTATTAATTTTTAATATGATTTTCTAAATTGCGGTATTATTGTCTAAATACTTTCTTTATTTATTTTTTTGCGTGCTTATAATGTTTTTATACTACAAAAAATATTTTCATCGTCATGGGTAAGAGATCCGTCATAATAGTTTTAAAAATATATAATATGAATAAAAAATAATTTTAAGAAAGCGAACAAGGAATTATATAAATCGCACTGTTTTTCTAGATATAGATTGCACTTTATTGATTGTACTTTGTAATATTTTGAGTCAAAAAAGAAAATAAATTAAGGGTAATTCATTGGGCATTGTCGCTATAATACTATTGTTTAACTGGTGGTTTTTATTTTTTCTGTGCTAATTATTATTTTTGAAAAAATAGAAATACTGTATTAGTATCTGTTATAAATTTTCATTTTGCAGAGAATGAGTGTAAAAAAAATATTTATTTGCAGGTGCTTCTTTTTTTTAACAACTATATTGGAATTGGCACTCAGTGTATCTAGTCTTTATAGTGTTGCTTTTTTAAAACAACCTGATGTACTTATTATTTCAAAAATGGCCTACATACTTAATATAGTAATGTCATATAAAACAAATCAAGTACGACAATAATATTAGAGATACAAATTAAAAATGTACTAATAATTTTATTTTTGAACTCGCAATTTTTTTGTAAATTATGTGATATCTTTAGATCTAATAATTTATTTATTTAATTTTTTTCTTAACTTATTTGTGTTAACATTTTTTTAATATATTTACTTTTTTCTAAAAAAAGATAAATATATATATTTTTTTTATTTATACAAATTATCATGTTTCAGTTAGTATAGAATATTTATATTTAATATAAAAAATAAATTGTTAATACAAATAAGTTGTTTTTACGCTTGATTTTTTCAAAACGTCGCCTGTATGTACAGTGGACTGGGTGTGAGATTAAAAAGAAAAATTCCTTTTTAATAAAAAGAAATACTAAGTTAGACTTGGTTATTTATTAAATTTAAGTATGTATGTTCTTTCATTATGGAATTAGATAATCTAATTAATGTTGTGGAAAATAGTGGTAATGGGTTCAAATTCTGTATTGCCAGTATATTTATATTTCAACTTTTCATTCTACAACTAAAGACCTCATTGTGTAGAACATTTTTTTATATATATTTTGCATTAATTGGAAAGTAACTTCTAAATGTATTTTTTTATCTTTTTAAAAGGTGTATAAATAAATATGCTTGTACTGTTTTTTAAGATATATTTTTTTCTCGCATTTAGTTCAACTGTATACGTCAATTGTGTTACTTAGCATTTATATAGCATAAATGTTGATGATATTTCGAATCGAATATTCATTATGAGTATAATAGTTATTCCCTGTTTTATTTATTGATAATAAATGCTGTTAGCATAATTATGGTGGGCTGTTTTATTATATCATTTATTTATCAAATTTACAATTTTACAACTCATAATACAAAAATTTAAATTTCAAAATTAAAAGGCACGGCTGTCTTACTTCGCCACGATGGCTACAAATTATTAATTCATCGGATTGAAACACAAATGCTTTACTTGCGCACTTGCGCTTCAAATAAGTTTTGTTGAATATAATTATAAATTAAATAAATTTGTTTGGTTGAATGTGATAATCTCAGGAGTTGTTCAAGGGTTGGAATTGAAAAAATATTTATAATATTTTTAATATGTTATTCCACACTTAGGAAAGAAAAATATTTATTAAGAAAACGTATACGTAACCTAGCGGGATTTGGACCCGCGCAGGTTCAGATCGTTATATTTATTAAGAAAATTTAATAAGGCAAATATTTAATTTCCTCGCGTGGCAATCGAACCTACTTGTCGCGTTTCCAATTCGCCAGAATGTGGACAAGGGAATTGTCTTTATGGGAATAGTGTTTTAACACAAGGTGCTCTCTGCCTACCCCGTTACATGCGGAATGCAGCGAGAAGCTAAAAAAAATAAAGAATAATAATCCCGTGATGCTGGTTTTTACTTGCGAAACATGACACATTCCAGGCTCTCCATAGGTCCAGTGGGTTACATCGAAATGTTTGACGTAATATAATACAACCTATAAACCTTCCTCGATAAATAAAGTAGTTATACAACACAAAAATGTTATGTCAATTCCAATCCGTTCCTGAGATTTATTAAAGCGAACAAAGTACTACTTTTTTATCAGCTTCACGTTGTAGCCCGCATATAGCAGGATAGGCAATGGCAACGCCGATGTTTTCCCTCGGAGTCAGAGCGTCGTATCCAATGACACACTTGTGCCCCGGCGCCTCGACCGGTCCTGGATTATTATAGTTGAAATAAAATTAACAATTATATATTTTACATCATTTATTTTTTAGTAAATACACTACTCTAAACAATCTATATAATATTATATTAATTCTATGATATAATGAATGATAATGATACAATTATTTTTTTAGTTCTTATTTTATTTATTATCTTTTACTTTTATTACTTATTTTTACAATAAATAATCATAAAAAATATTCTTACTTTATTTCTAAATATTAAATTACAATACTTTTAAAATTACTAAACCAATATTTAATTGAAAACTAAAATAAAATATGATGATAACAAGAACTTTACTTTTAAATTTCATTTGAAGATATTAAGTTAGTTATTGAAAGCGGTTCGTAACTGCATTCTGTTATTGATATATTCGGAATACTTTAATGTAGTCTTAAAATGATATATATGGCCAGTCGTGGGGTTAAACTGGTTGTGGGTTCGATTCCCACTTGCAGAAATTAAATATTTTCACTTCCTCACTCTGGTTAAAAGCTTGGCGTTGAGTTTCGTCGCTCCACATGCGATGCCTCCAGAATTCGGCGGAAAGTAGCAAAAAGAAGTGTCTTAATTGGACCGAAGTGTCTTAACACTAAGTTCCGAGGTTCCCTCTGCATGCCCTGCTATATGCGAGATACTAAGTGAATTAGAACTACATATAACACAAAAATACATACATACATAGCTTCACGCTTTATCCCTATCGGGGTAGTCAGAGAACGGAGCGCCAAACGCTACGGTTTCTACATACCTCTTTCGCCTCGTCCACTGTCATCAACCTCTTTATACATGCCCTCCGGGGGATCCTTATGCTTTTTACGTGCCTTTCTTCCAGTATCTTTGATACTGTGTTTTCGAAAGTCAACCGAGGTCTCATCCTACCTCTCTTACTGCTCATTTTTTCATCATAGATCTTTTTTGCCATTCTTTCGTCACTCATTCGTTCGACGTGCCCAAACCAGTTGAGCACATTCTTCTTCATTCTCACTGTGACATCCTCGCTAGCACCTCCCGCCTTTCCGGACATGGCGTATTGGGTAGCGGTCCCCAACGCCGCAATCGTCGCTACTTGACACACCAGCGGAGACGCACTGGTGCGCGCCGCCTTGGGGGGACTCCCTATCAGTGCGTTCTCTCGATGTGCACGTGGCTGATGGATCGTTGCAGCCCTCGTAAAGGCTGGCAGGGGTCATTGCCTTCCATCTTGGACCCCCAACACAAATATATGATTATGATTTCTAAATTATTGGTCTTTCCTTAGTGTGGAATAACAGCGTTTTTTAATATAACGCAATAAGTATAACACTCAGAGATACCCCTCTTTTAGAATTGAAAATACAAAAAATGCATTTACGAATTAATATACACAGTAACAATATTTACTTAATTACTTATTACTAAATAAAGAGAAATTTTGTAATATACTTTTTATAAATTTTCTTTTCCATATTATACTCGTATTTGTCAATTATAGTATGAATTATCTGTGTATTAATGAATGAATGAAATCTATGCATATTTTCTGTACGACAGAATGAATTATTTCTTTACAATGACAACCCACTGCTTTTTTTAATAAGTATTACAAGAATTAACTCTCAAAATTAATAAAAAAAAATGTTCTGGTAGGTATTTGTTAGTAAATATATTTTATTACGAATCTAAGTTAACAAAATATTTATAATAATAATTAGACACAACGTGGGCACATTTTGTAAAATTCCTTTAACTTCTTCATTAGATGTGATATAAAATTGCTAAAATAACAACGTTAAAAACAAGTGTAGGACAATTTTTTCCTCTTTTTTGTTTCATAATTTAGAGAAATAAAGTTTAATTACCATCAGTAATGTTAATTTATTATTTTCACAAGCTTAAGAGCTTGACAAAATACTTAACATTTAATTTAAACCAGTGAATATATGAGCTTTCTATGGACTATACGTGTGTGTGTGTGTGAGTGTGTGTGTGTGAGTGCATGAGGAGCGCCGGGAGGGGGCGCTACGGCGGTGTCATACTGCCGCCATACTCAGGGGACGCACCACGACCTATAACAATATATATAAAAATAAAATAAAGTAATAAATAAAAATATTTTACAGTATTCTTAATACTCAGCCTATAATTTTGTACCTACTTCAGTCCAGTCTATTTATTTTATCAAAATTTATTATATTTTTATCAAAAGTTGTCTCTTTAGAGATTGCCTGAAGAAATAAAACCACCTTTCCATACATTTTATGTGAGTTTTTTAAGCTCACGCTGTATCTCGTGCGTAGGAGACACGACAAGACACTTAGTCCGTACCCTTTTTTAACTTAGGTATTACTACATCTAATTTCTTTATCATATACATATTATATTAACTAAGTGACAAGCGAACCCAATGTTAAGACACTCCATTCCCACGTTTCGGTTCAATGGCGGAACCTAACGGCAACGCCCCGCTTTGCCTCGTTACTAAAGCGAGGTAAATTAATTAATAAATATTTCAATCACTGCGTGGGAATCGAACCTGCAACCATCGCGTTTACAGTCACATGGTTGTGCCCCTGCACCACGACGGCCTCCGTATATATGTTTCTCTTTTCTGTATTTATTTTATGTGCGCAATAAAGATTACTTTATTCTATTTTACACAAATTCAGTTCAATTTCAAGTAGCGAAACTTAACGCCGCGCTCTGTCGTACCAGAATGTGAAGATAGGAGTTAAATTATAAGCATATTAGCAGGTATGTCATTTTAAGCTGTTACCTCGGCCTCGACCGCGGCCCCGGCCCCTGCCCCTCCCGCGGCCGCGTCACCTGCGCCCGTCGCCTAAGCCCACCATGTCTGCAAAACACACGTTAAAAATATTATTCATATATTCTAATACTTATAAATACCCTTGATATTATAAAAATATTCAAAGTTACGAGAAAATAATAAAAAATGGTGTTTAAGATTTTTTTTAGCTGCACGCTGTGAAGTACCCGCCCATATCAGGGTAGGCAGAGAGAGCCTGGAACGGAGTGTTCCCTACACTGCGTTCCCATTAGTACATTCTGCGGAATTCTGGAGCCATTATGTGTTGAGTGGCGGAACTCAACGCCGAATTTCTATTATAATATATTTTCATACACGCCCGAATTTCATACACGCTTTCTAAATAAATATTTTTTTTTCCTAAGTGTGGAAAACATTTTAAAATATTAAAAATAACTATATACTAACTAAAATAACACTAACCTATATTAGTGGCTGTTTTCTCCAAATAAGCGAGCGGTCCCTGCAAGGCCGTGCCCGCATAGCCCCCACGCCCGCCCGTCAGGAACATGCCTTGGGCTAGACTATTTTGCATCTAATTTATGAAAAAATAGGTTAAAATGTACATATTTTTAATATGTTATTTAAAATACCGACCAAATGTGAGTCGGACTCACTTACGAAGTGTTCACGTTTGTCGTAGTAGGTATGTACTTACCCTTAATACTCGTATATTTATTTTATTCAATTTTTAAGTATTTCAACTGTCTAACTATCACAGTTCATAAAATACAGCCTGATGACAGACGAACAGACTGACAGCGAAGTCTTAGTAATACTACCCTTCTTACCCTTTGGGTACGGACCATAAAAACAAAAAAGTATATATACTAACAAAATATACAAAACAAAATTAAGCTAATATTAAAAAAACTGTTCTTACGTATAATTATAATATTTAAAATAACACTACTAATTTCTCTACCATTCCAATTCATATCACACAGAAATAATATTTTTGTATAATTGAAAAATAAAGCTACGCGATAATAAAAACAAAAATCTAAAATTAATAAAAATAACCTTACCTATAAAAAGTGCTCACAAAACTAAATATAAATAATAAAAGGTGCAGGTAATTAAATAAAACAAAATAAAATATACACTATCCATATATTTACAAACTGAAAATTGTGACAAAACTAAAAAAAGACTATATAAATAAGGTGCCAAAACAAAAATAAAATTAAAACTAGCTTTTATTTATTTTTAAAAAACTAAACTAATAAAAATGGTCTCAATATCTCTTTTTAAGTTAAGAATCGAAAGCCACATTTCGTTTCTAGTTAAAAATAGTTTTTTTAACTAAAAGAACATCAATTATACAAGTTGAGACATATTTAAGAAATATTACAGTTGTTAACTTAAATAAATCAAAACTTTCTTCAAAATAAAAAAGAATAAGGGCTTACACCCAAAAAAACTATGTATGTTCATAACAAATACATCGTAATACAACATACAAATATCTTAAACAGATTCTAAAATTTAGATCAATCTTAGTTTACACAACATAGATCTTGTTCAACTACCCTACTCCCCCTACAACTGAATCCTACTCCCCCTTTCCCTCTCCCTTTTTTCCTTAAAAATATAAAGCAAAAAAATTATTAAGCAACTTATAATGGTTAAGCGATCCTTTAAAAAGGTGTCAAAATAAAAACAAAACATAAAATAAAATCTAGTTACTCCGAAAAGGTCAGTGGTGTATTATAATCTATCATAATAAAATCTCCTTTTCTCTTAACTCTCCCCCTTCCACCTTTCTCTCTCTTACCTATTACCTTGCTTTTCTCTGCCGGTCTCTGCACAGAAGCAAGTTGGGCAGATGGATATGTAGGGAATACGCGCTGCTGCTATAAAACATTACTTTATAAAACTAACATAGATCGTTAATCTGACTGACTAGCTGGCTGGCTGACTGACAGACTGATTGACAGACTGACTGACTACCGTAGGGTAGTCTGAAGATTAACGATACCGTAGAGTAGTTGTAAGATAAAGAAAAGATCGAAGGGGGGAAACGAACAAGGGAAGAAAGATGAAGAACGTTAGTCCTAACTCTCCCTTTTCTTTCATATCCTCTCTCCCTACCACTACTGCACACAGACAGAGCAGACAGATGTATAGGGAGGTACCTGCTGCTGCTATAATAATATTAATTTATACAATTAACACAAATTGTTAACATTACAACTACATTTTTCCCTCTTCCTAGTCTCTAGTCGTAACTCCTAATCTCTTTACCCATTGCCCTCTCTCTACCTCCTCTGCACAGAAGCAGGATAGGCAGGTGGATGGGGAGGTCGTACCTGCTGCTGCTGTAAAGCCTGCTGCTGCAAAGCGGCCTGTTGTGCTGCAGCTGCTGCTGCCATTTGTTGAGCCTGACAAGAAAAGTTGGGTTAAATGTAAGAAAAACAATAAAAAAAGAGACAAGATAATATGACTTTGTGTACATTCGCTAGGACAGCGACTGATTGTAAAACGTGCCCGCGGTATTTTTGTCAGCGCCACTTTAAACGAAACCACAGTTTTAACTACTTTATACGATGGAAGGGTGATCCAAAAGTAATGATAAACTAAGTAAAATACAGTGTTTAAAGTTTATAAAGTAATTTATTTTTCTACATAGTATCCAAACAAGTCAATACATTTAGTCCACCTTTTTTCTAAACAAAGGATTCCTTATCCCAAAATTGAATTTTAAGGACGGCCATTTGTTAAGGACGACGCACACTTAAACCTATCCGCAGAGACACCGCCGCACACGTCGAAATTCTTATACGCTTGTTACAATTAACAACATATATAAGTCGTCCTATAACCGGCTCAACTGCCACTACCTTCAAATTTTTATACGTTTTCTAAAAAGTATTTTTCTTTCCTTATTGTGGAATAGCACCTTAAAATTGTTAAAAGTATAGTGCTTGAATTGATTTTTGTCACCTTATTAATAGTCTCTACTCTACATTCTCTATCTACACTCACCTGCACGCTTTGCTGCACGCTGCAGGTCTGCTGCATGGGAGATGCGGCCTGCTGCATTGGAGTCGGTGTGGGGGTCTGCTGCTGGCACTTGTTGTATTGAGTGTGGCCCTAGAGTAATGTTTAAAGGGGGAAAATACATTAATTTTACGTATTAAGATGTATGGAAACAGGTTAACGAAAAAATTGTTGAATTTTCTATATGGAAGTGTATTGGAAAAAAATTACCAGTATTGCTAGCTTTTCATTTTTGAATTTTTAACGAGGAAAAAAGAAAAAAAAACGAATTTGGAGACATAATTAATCTTATTCACGATAAGGTTAATGTGTTTGAAAATTAAATTACTTAATTTTTTTTAAAAGAATACAAAGAAATTGAATTATTAAAACATATTTTTTTGTATGTTACTGCAAAAAAATATAAAGTTTCTTCTTTCGTAATGAAAAATTTAAAACATTTTTTAATAAATATAATAAAAAGGAGTCGTGGCGCAGGGGCACAAAGTGTGCTGCAAAATCGACTAGTCGTGGGTTCGATCCCCACTCGGGGAAAGGAAATATTTATTTAAATTTACATTTTCATTTTCTTCGCTCTGGTGTCTCCCCCACTCAACGTGTGCCATGCCTCCTACCCTGCTGTGTGGTACAGTGTGAAGCTGATTTGATTTGATTTTAGAAAGTATCTTAATCTATAATTAATGAAACGGGTAGTCGACTAATAAAATCAAAAATAAAGACTCTGAGCAGAACTGCTTTCCGAGATTAAATAGACCGATTCACGGATTCACGGACCAATTCGATTTCACGTAGGACTAACATTAGTGACATTGTTTTGAATCCACACTATTTATAATAATTCAAATGAGTTTATAATAGCTAAGTTGATATTAAATGTTAAATAATATTTCGAAGTTCATCGAAATACCTGCAAATCAGCTAACAAATTCTGCCACTGACTGATCTTATCGTAGTGTCTTCTTAACAATTCTTCTTTCCTTTGCAACTCACATTTGAGTTCATTGTTATCTTCTTTGACCAACAACTCCGGCTTCATCGCTGACAGAAGAAACCTACAATAAAAATAAAACCAAATTTTCATAGACCTCTTTAAAAGACAGCTTCACGATGAATTCCGCTTATAGCAGAAAGGCAGAGGGAACCTAGATTAAGATACTCCGTTCCCCAAGCACAATTCTCCCGAGTCGGGATAGATCCTATTTTACAAAAACGCTGTCTGCTTAAGTAAGAGTTGTGATGAGATGAAAATGAGAAGATACATAACACAGTTTAAGTGCCTGAGGTAAATAAGGCGTAAACAAATATACATTGAAAAACATCTTTACGTTGACACGTGGCAGAGAGAATCTAGTGTTAAGACACTCCGTTCCCCACAAAAATATATTATTAAATTGTAATTGACGTACCGTTTCTGTAAAAAGAACGCCTCCATTTGCCTTGCGAGGTCGATGAACCTCTCAACTTCTACCTTCACTTCTTCTTTCTCTGCGCATGGCGACGCCTCCTGCTTCGTCAGTACGTTTAGGCATGCCTGTAATGTAATTATTTCATATAACATATAGCAGAATTCGGTCAGGAAACCTAGTGTTGACTCTCCGTTCTCTACTTTAAAAAGTTTTGTGTGGGTCTTTGAGTATGCGTGTGTTTCAGATTTTTTCTAACTTTCAAAATTTATATAATATATTTTTTATTTCAACACTACAGACGCTTGACCCGTACTCTTTTTTACTTTATTATTTTTTATTATATATACATTAGTTACATTATTGTTTTATACATATTACAATAAAATATTGTTTTTAACTTTACATTGTTTTATAAAATTTCACTTAGATCTAGACGAGCTTTATTATAATACTAGCGGACGCGCGCAGCTACGCCTGCTTATTTTAGATTAGAAGAAGATAGTTGATTGAGATGTCAGGAGTTTTGCACTATGGTAAGGGCATGATCGCTACGGTGGAAGAGATGACCGCTGTGTTCCTATCTTTGACGGCGCGGCGTGCGAAACGCTGGCATGCAGCTGCCTAATCACTTGTATATTAAGACGTAAGACTCTTTACTCTGGCAGAATGAAATTTCTGAAACGTTTTAAACACATTAAACACATAACCTTCGGGTTTTATTAATTTTATAACTATGTTTTTTTTTTGTTTCATTGCAATAGTTAAAACGACAGGTTTTGTGGTGAGCATTTGCCTTCGTCACTAAGTATTTACTCGGATAGAAGTATTTTATTTGATAAGAATGCAAAACACTTATTGAATTATGTAAATTAAATTAGATAAAAGAAACACGTTTATCGTTTATTTAAAGATAAACAATGTGAGTCAATAAGACAAGTTATACCTGCTATCATAATAGATTTAGATTTTCCCACGAGTTATTTTCTAGTGATAAAAAATTAACTTCGAGGCCGTCGTGGCGCAGCGGCACAAGGGTGTGACTATAACGCGACGGTTGTGGATTCGATCCCCACTCTCTCAGCTCTGGCACTAAGGCAAAAGCCCATCGTTGAGTTCAGCCATTCAACACACAATGCCTTCAAAAATTCGGTGGCAAGTGGGGAATGGAGTGTCTTAAAACGCGTCGGATGTGGGTTCTGTCCCGATAAGTGGAACGATTGTATTTTTTTTTCCATTATCACGGTCTTGACAACACGTGACGTCGAGCCCACTTACTTCACAGGCAATATCTCGATGGTCCTAGGTAATAAACGTACCTACATGTTAAAAGAGAAGGTGCTCTAAAAAAAATAATTAAAACTATAAACATAAGTATATAGTATATATTTATAAGTTTATTTATTTTATAACTGAATTTGCCACTGAATATATGCTGGCTAAAATTACTACTAAGTGAAATTATTATAAATTAAAAAAAAACAAACTAAACTAACATAAAATAAACATACTATTTTAGGCCTGATGAAAAATAAATCCTATTCCTAGCTGCTTTTTACTATGATAAGAACAGATAATAAATTTTATTTAGATTAGCGTGCCAGTGGCACTAATCACTTCGCCAATGTCACGTTGAATGGAAAACACACTAAGAAAGCACTTTTAAAAGAGATCCAGCTAAGATACTACCTTCGCCTATAAGATAAAACAAATATATAGCATGTTGAGCGACGGAACTCAACCAATGGCGTAGCGACTTTAACTCGCGCCCGGGGCAAAAAAAACTTTTTCAGCGCCCCCCAGACGAACCCATATAATTTCATATGTAAAATATGCTCCCAAATTAATAAATGAATAAAGTCTTAGGCACAAGCTTAGCTTTAAATGAATGGTCCTTACATAATTAAATCAAATGCATATTATGTATTATATACCATTCGGCGGCCCTTTGAAAGTAGCGCCCGTGGCATGATGCCCCGCCTCCCTCCTCCCCGGAGCCCAACACCGAGCTTGGCCACGCTACCAGAGCGAGGAAATTAAAATATTAAATAGTTCATTCCTCCAAATGGGAATGGAACCCACAACCACTGTCCCACTTCTTTTAAAATTTTCATTAAAACAAAAATAAAAGATTTTAAGATAACTACTTTGTGTAGGTTGTACTTGTTGGTAGACGCAAATTAAAAAAAAAGGAAATTAACTTTTAAAACATTTTTAATTCTGTCATCTTAAAGCTAATTACTTACTAAATAGTACAATGATAGTTAGATTTAGTTAAGTTAATAAATAAGAGCCTCGCAATATAATTTTTAAAAATAACTAATTACTATTCCTTTTACTTAAAGTTCTAGGTAAAAAACAAACAAACTGTAAATATTATGGAGGGAATAATAGAAGAAACTATTTTTTTATTATTAGTTATTTATTTATTGTACATAAAACTTCAGGTTTGTCATTCACACAAATAATTATAGCTATACCATAATTTAAATGAAACAATTCTCTTAATAGACATTTTAGTATTGAGAAATTTAATTTTACATCTCACTAAGTGCTCAGGGCGAATTATTAATCTAATAAAATTTAAAATACTCATTTCTGGTGGCCATACCATGGTGACTGGTATGGACTTCTGAAGAATTGATTGGAACTCGATTGTCCATACATTGATTGCATATTATGATACTGATTCGGATAATGTTCAGGCCTCCATCGACTCCTGTCTTGATAACTAGGAGGCTTGGGCTGATGTTGCCTTTCTTGAGACTGATAAGTCCTATAGTCTAAGGGAGAGTCTATGAATATGCTGTCATTATATTGACCGACAGGCAATGGTATGTCTTGAGTCTTTTCTGGAGTACTAGAATATGATTTTGGTTCAATACTTTCAACTATAACTTTCTTTTGTGGAGAGTTTTTACAGATCACTTCTTTAGTGAGTTGGCTTTGTGAAGATTCCATGAACTTATGAAATTCTCCTTGGAAAGCACTAGGGTTTTTGTTTATCAGTGGTACAACTGTAGGTACTCGTAAATTAGCATCTAGCAGCAAACCGGCGTAGGGCTTCGGTGGCGGCCTTGGCATATCTGGAGGCCTATGACTGAGAGTTGAATGAGTACTTGTTACAGTTGAAGTCTTATATGGGATGCCTTGGGAATACACAGAAGAAACAGTATCTAAAACTGGTTGTAATGGTGAGTTATATTCAAAGTCGGGAGAGGGAGTCTTCTTTGGTGTCCTTGGCTTGCGAGGCTTCTTTACTTTCTGTTCTCCATCAGGTCCAGTCTGTGTTTTCACTTTGGGCTCCCGTTTTACCGGATCTTTCTTGACTCTTTCCTTTTTAGGCTTTTCAATTTTTACACCATCTTTGACAGGTGTTTTGCGTTTTTTCGGTTCTTTCTTTACTTCTTGTGATGTATCTAATGAAGTATACTGTGATGTTACAGAATCATTTAAAGGATCTACCTTCAGTGAAGGTGAAGGTAGAGGTGCTGGAATTGCAAGTTCAGGCTCATGTGGTGGGGACTCCCAAGTAGAAATAACAGCTGCCATATCTACCAATTGTTCACTTGATAGTTTTTTAGTTTTCATTTTTCTTCTCTGTTTCTTAGGTTGTGTTGATTTCTCTTTGTCTTGACTAGCATTATCACCTTCCTCCTTAATCACCTTTTCTTTTGGATCCTTCTCCTTTTTAATATTTTCCTTTCTTTTCTTCCTTGTCTTTTTTGTATTAGGTGCAACATAGTCTGAGTCACGATCAGAATCAATATAGCCAATATCAGGTAGCTGTGCTTCGGAGGGATCCATTTCATCTCCTTTAAGCCAAATATCCTCTAAAACATCTAACTGGTTATCATCAGGATCTATTGGCATTATGGGCCTCTTCATTGACGTCATCATGTCTAGGTCCCCTTCAGCCATGGTCATCTCATCGTCATCCATGACATCATGACCAAGTATAGAAACCGCTATAGCACCTTCAGATATACTTTTACTAGCCATAGCTCTTTTTAAATGTAATGGATGCCTTTTCTTCTTCTTCAAACCTTCCTCTTCTGCTGCTATGAAGGATTCTGGAAGTTCTGTGTTATTTTTATTACATAGAATGTCCTGTCCAGAGGGATGTGGGGCAGGTACCATTTTTTCGGGCTGTTCAGGGTGACATCCAATATCTTGTCCTTTTAACCAGAGCTCATAGCGGTCAGGTTGAAATCTTTTCACAAATGTGTCCATAGATATTTTGACCATGTCATTACTGCAAGAACATTGCATTGCTCGCTTACCATATTCCACCCATCGTGGTGCAGCAAAGTTTGTCGATTCAGCACAGTTAAAACCATGATTAAATCCTGCATGATAACCGTAAGGGAATGTGATCATAATCTCTCCGGCACCTTGAGTGATTTTATTAACTGGCACTGAATACTGTTTTAGAATCTGTGGTGATATTAAAGTCATTTTGTGTCGTAAGAACGCTTGGCAAGTTTTCGCAGAAGTGGGGAAGAAACCAGCAGCAATTCTTTCAAATCTTTTACCGTGTTCTGGAGGTATGACATACCAGGTCTTAGGTTCACCAAAGTGTAGATAGTTTATCGAGTACAGATCCATATCCTCAGTATGCCAAGCAAAAGTAGTTTTCCACATACCAAAATATAAATAAGCTGTATTTACACCATCTATTTCAATTCCATAATCAGAGTTCACAAAGTCTAGTATTGTTCCTAGGTGATTGATATTCCACTCCTTGACATCAGGGTCGGTGATACTGCCGTTCACATCAGCCCCATAAATAGGGGCTACGTATGTCACATTTTTCCAATATTTCCTTTCCAAATCTTCGTAATTTGTGTGCTTTGGAGTACAGTATTTCGCTGAGTTAGCTAGCACGGCGAATTGTTTCACTGTCATGGATTTCTTCTGTATATTAATTTGTTGAAATAAACCTTGTTTTCCAGTGACAACTTGACATATTGGCGAAGGGATTGTAACGTTTAATTCGTCCAAATCGTAGCCCCTCTTCCGTGGTACCCATTCGGGTGGAGGAATTACTTTTGCGAGTCCAGCTTTATGCGCTCCCTTCGATTCCATATACTGGATGTATTTATTGAAATCTTTGAACTCATCCCAGGTCGGGCGGAACACTTGTATCGACATACCACCCCCTTGCGTGAGATTATCATCCCCAGTCACCGACATTATAGTGTTATTTTACGTTCACGAGTCCAAATTAATGATATTTCGAAACAACTATTTATTTCACACAGTCCACCGTCATGTTTATAAAATTGTATCGCGTTTCAATTAACAATCTATAGATTTTTCTTAACTTTAAATAAAATAAACAAGATAATATCGTCGTAATGTGAAAACATTATCAGTAAGATGGCCGACTTGAATGAGATGCGCTTCCAACAAAAATTCGGAGTCGATCGGAGCCACATAAACTAAATCGGGTCACGTACTCACAGCACTCCCTATATTTTCGCCATTAATACATAGATTTAGCCTATGAAGCTTCTACTAGAAGTGTATGGCAACATCGCTATAATTAAGTTCGTCATGTTGGTATAACACTGTTTTGACAATTACCGCATATTTTCAATAGGTTATGTCTAAAAAAGGATTTTTGTTTTCATTATTATGTATTAATTATAACTTTAATTGAAAGTCTAACTAACCTGAAACGATTCTTCAAATTCTTCCACCAGATTCCCGCTGCCACTTGACGGTGTCGCCATCTTGTTTTTTATTTATCGACCACTCTTTATGTTGATACTTCCGAAATAATTGTAATGTTGACGTTTTGGAAATAGGTCCACGTACACATATAAACATAAAACGCATACTATTAAAGAAAAATCAATAATATTAACAGGGCTGCCAAACTATTTTTACACTAAACCGGTTTAATAGTAAATCAATACTTCTCAGGCAATGAAAATCAGTTCATAAGTAAATTATTATTTTTGAGATTTATATTCTTTTGAGTAAAATTATTTTATTAAAGCTATTCACAAAAAGCTACTTAAAAATATAAGTGTTTTGTAAATGAGACTAAACACGTTAACAATTAACATGTAAATATGAATAATAAGACATAATTATATTACCAGGGTGTGGATGCGTATTCTATAAATTCTTAAAGGTAAAGGTGTTTCCCCTACTTTTTTTATTCAATTGTAAATTGAATGCTATCTGCAAAATAACAGTTAAAGTCAAAGATAGTAGCAAATTGAACAATATTTGTAAGATGAATTGTAATAGGCCAGAGGCAAAAGTGTGCGACTATAAACAAAGGAACACGTAAGGAAATTAAATAATTAAAATTTCCTCGCTCTGGTAACGATGCAAATCACGACGTTGAGTTCCACCGCTCAACACGCAATGCCAAAGCAGCGGAAAGTGGGAAATGCAAGTGTCTTAATGGGAATACAGTGTTCCCACGTTCCCTATGCTGCCATGTGCGGAATAAGTATATCGTGAAGCAAAAATAAAAAGTAAATATTGACATTTTTGTCGACCAGAAAATGTAGGGCTATCACCAAAACAAAACAAAAATGATTATGAAATCAAATTAACATCACAACCCTAAGTTGTGATGACCACGATGTTTGAACCAAGTCAATGACTCAATGTTTACATCACGTGATTATCATTGTTCATCG
>JAEBDU010000038.1:647802-696547 GCA_016802625.1 Heliconius numata | reverse complement strand
TTTCATGATAAGGTACCTACTAACAGATCTGTAGCTAATTTATGGTAATTAACAACCGGCTGAGCCCATTCTGATGTCGTTCTCCTTGATCGTGTAACTTAAAATAATATTATTAGGTCACAAACATATTTTGTAATTCTTGTTTCCCCCCTTAAATCCTAGGTCATTCATCTTAAAATGGACTTTAGTGCAATCACAAGGTCAGTTACAATATTATTATGTGTTTACAGTATAAATGACGTAGCTGTCAGAATCAGCTGATTTGGGTGAATGAACTTATTTTTCGAGTTGCAGGTTAGGTTAAAGTAATTTTATTGTAACTTACCTCAAAATTTGTTTCGAAATAATTTGATGTTTACATTTCATCAACATATTTAATATCTTTTACAGTGAGTTTCTATATTTCATGAATGAGATATAGTTAAGGTAGTTATGGACAATAATATTCAACAGAATGTTAACAAGAAATTAAATATATATAAAGTAATTTATACTGGATTATATATTTACTTTTATTATTATACGTTCACAAAAAACAAACTAAATTAAACTTATAAGTTTTTTTAATAATGCCTCACTTGCGAGAAATGTTACAACTATAAAAAAAAGAGTACTTTTAAACTGATTTTATGAAGTATCGTTCTCTAAAATGTCGTGTTTAAATTTGTTGCAATCAAATACATCGAACAATATTATAAATTACCACTTTTTATTAGATAAAAGACAAAAATTAACTTAACATATTACCATATTTAATGAGAATATTATCTATGCACATTTTTTATTTTGTTAATGTGAGTACTTATTTATTATAATAATAATAGTCCCTATTACGGCATCGTATGTTTTTTTGTACGTTACGGTACCGTTTATTTTTTTATCCTCTAAATTTACAGTCAAGTTTAATTCTTCATCTATTGTGTTTAGAGCGTGCCAGTTGGACACAATTCACTTCACCAATGTCACTTGAATGGAAAACACACGAAAGAAATTGATTGGTAAAATTAAAAGCAAAAAAATCTTTTTTAGAAAAAGCTTTTATTTAAACGCTCTAACAAGGAGAAAATACAGTTTTTGTTTTCAATTTAATCTATCAACTCAAAACCTTATTATACACAATGTATATGATCATAAAAGCTTGTCATAAAAGCGTATAAATAAAAGCTTTTTCTAAAAAATATTTTTTGCTTTTAATTTATTTTCTACATTTTAGTTAGCGAAGTTAGTTAGCGAATAAGAAGAAGTTAGCGCTGTCTTAGTTTCTCAATCTTGTCATCTTATTCAACGCATCATTGTTGCAAGTTTGTTTGCCAATTAATTTCGAATAGTCCAGCTCTTCCATAAGGACAACTCTTAAAAACCCTACTTAAGGCAACGTATGCTTGACCAGCATGAAAGAGCTCCGAGCCAAAGTAGATAACGACGTAGACGACAATACTACCTTGCATATTGCGTATAATACAAAAAGCACAAAGAACTTCAATAGTGCTATAATATATTGGATTTAGAGTGACGTCATATTATTTTTATAATCATTCTCGGAAAGCCCTTTCATTTAATACCTATAATATAAATATAAATAATAACTATTCTTCCATCTTAGATGTTCCGCTATATTGGATTAGAATAACGTCACATTATTTTTCAAGTTACTCTCAACGAGCCCCTTCTGTTTCGCCATCTTGGATAGTCTGCCATATTAGATTTAGAATGACGTTAGATTTAGAAACTAAACGTGCATACAAAATTTCAGCTCTATAGGTTGAAGATATCTACTTCCAAATTGAGCTCAAAGATTTCACACGAACTAACATACTACATTGCAAGTTAAATAAAAACTATTAAAAAGAAATAACTGTACATCAAAATTTTATCTGTTAACAATTTTGTTTTTAAAATGACAGTGAAATATGTCAAATTTGTAAATTCATAAAATGGCGACAACGGTATAACCTCGCCAGCGTTTATGCTTGTACGCCACTAAGTTTCTATAAGTAAATGATAAAAAGTTTGAATCCAAGTGATTTTTTGCGACTTTTCTATATAAATAATTCGTGAGGATGGCGGATGCGGCTGCTAGGCAGCTGCAATACGAGTACAAAGCTGTAAGTTGTTTGTTTTGATATTTCTACTTATTGTGAAATATAATTTACAGTAAATTTAAATAAATTCGTTTTGTAAAATTAAATTTTATTATTTATTTATAGCTTATAGCTTGAAATCCTATGTTAATTTCTTTGTTATTATAATTGTTTAACACATAGTGAAAATAACTAGCCTAAAAATTTTTGGATGAAAGGTAATCATCATATCTATTTAATTTTTTCGTAGAACTCAAATCTCGTATTACAAGCTGATGTACGTCTGATAGAAAGACGAGGTCGCGATGAGGCGACAGGAGAGGTCCTTTCATTATCGGGCAAACTTATCGGAACTCGCATGGGAGATAGGGCTCAAAGAACTAAACCAGATAAGGCTGAAGAAAGGAAAGCTAAGTATGTTTAAAATTGTTATTACCTTAAGTCACTCTCTGAATGAATGATTTATTGAGCTTTATTTTTACTTCAAGCACTGTCTTAACACTAGGCTGCCTTTGTCTACCCTGGTATATGCAGGACACAGTTGTAGCGTAAAAAATATGTTTATATCATTACAATATATATGTAAGATATTGTATCTGTGTATGTAAGATGTAGATGTAAGTATTATGAATCTTCAATTATTGTTACTTTGTACATTATTGTCATGGCAATAATAATTTAGTACTACTAAATTATCTACCTAACTAACTACTGACTTGTTATTGATTTTCTGCTCATTGGAAGACATGTTTATAGGCATCATAGAGGAAGGAAAATATTTTATTTGTAAACCTATATCTATAATCAAATGAAGTTCACATTTTTTTGTACTAATCTTCTCTAAGATAGAATTCTTCTATTCTTCTTCCTATCTTCTCTCAACACCTACACCAAATTTAAAATAATCTTACAAATTCTACCATTGAAATATGTTCTAGAAATTAACTTACCATAGTTATAGGCAAGCTGAGATCTTATAATAAATTTTCATTTCAGACGTCAAAAACGTGATGAAGCATCCTATGAACTATCCAAATCTAAATCCAAGGTAGCCTGGGCAGATGATACCCCAGCCGGAGTCCTTTATAGGCCTAGGGCTCAACATACTAGACATGCGTATGAGTTGTTATTGTCTTTTATGCAAGGGTCTTTAGGAGACCAGCCCAGGGATATATTGTGTGGAGCATGTGATGAGGTTTGTCCTTTTGTTTGCCTTTTTCGGGTATCCCACACATAGTAGGATAGGCAGAGAGAACCTGGGAACCTAGTCTAAAGACACTATTCCCATTCAGATACTTTCATTTGCCACTTTCTGCCTAACCTTAGAGGTATTGCAGGTGTGAGTGGTGGAACTCAACACCGTGCTTTGCTTTGTTACCAGATCAAAGAAATAGAAATATTAAATATTTCATTTTCTCAAGCAACCCACAACCTATCATACATAGTCAGACATTTGCGCCCCTATGCCACAACCTATGCCCTATGCCACAACTGACCTGGTTTGAATATATCATTTTAAAAAGCTATTAACAGAAAGGTTTTTTTTAATTGACTATAGGAAAATGTGGCTCCTTGCATGATAATATATTTTATTTCTTTGTTTGAATAGGTTCTGGTTGTACTCAAAAATGACAAATTGAAGGATCCCGAAAGGAAAAAGGAAATTGAAATGCTGCTAGGACCCATTCCAGATGAGAGATTTGCTTTATTAGTCAACTTAGGTAAAATTTTTCTTTGGTTAACTTGAAGTAAAAAGTATTTTTTTTATAACTTTCCACTGTATCCTGGCGAGGATGGCAGAGGGAACCTAGGAACCTAGTGTTAAGACACTCATGGACACTCATTCCCACTAAGACACTTCTGTTCCTCACTATCTGCCGAATTTTGGTGGCATGGTGTGTTGACTGAGTTGAGTATACCAGCGAGGAAATGAAAATATTAAATATTTAATTTCCCCAAGTAGAAATCAAGACTTAATTAATATTATCGAGACCATAAATAATAAATTTATATCAAAAACATATGTATTATCAGTTTTATATCTCGAAAACAGGTAAAAAAATAACAGACTTTACAATAAGTGCATCTGGTGAAGGCAACTCTGAGATAGATGAAACCTATGGCATAAATGTGCAGTTTGAGGAGTCGTCGGAGGAGGACGACGAGGACGCTTATGGGGAGGTTAGTAACTATATTAAGTATATTATATAATTTAAATTAGAATAAGAAATATTTTTAACATTTTTTAAATGTTACATCACATAAGAAAAGTTAAATATTTTTGCGAATTTGAACCTACGCCATCTTGTTTGGCTTTGAAGTGCTTTGTCCATTAAGCCATACATTCTCATCAAACTGTGTCAAAATTTTTGTATGTGCTTGCAACTTAGAAAATAATGTGCAGCTTAGTTATCAGAGCACTTGGACGCTTATTCAAATAAGTATTTATTTATTACTAGCGGGCACGTGCGGCTACACCCGCTTGAATTATACAAATGTTGATTTAAGTGTATTTAAGAAAAATCAACCTAAGTACTTTAAATTGATATGACTTTTATTTATGAACCAATGTTTAGATAGAGATAGATGTTTTCGGGAGGTTGCCAGAATCCAATAGTGAAAATCGCATCTAAATCGGTTAAGCCGATTTGAGATTAGCGAAAACAAACGCACAGACAAAAGAAATAATAATTATGAAATAATACTTTAAAAATGTAAACACTATACATTTAGTTTGTTCAAAAGAAACACAATATTTCATCAAATTAAAATGTCTATTTAAAAATATCTGAGTGTACAAATATCCATTTTATTGACAGGTCCATGACGAAGAGAAAGAAGATGGCGACGTATCAGAGACAGAAGGCGGGAAAGAGAGTTCAGGAGAAGATAGCGATGGAGACGGCAAGAGGAACGCTATACATGCTAATGTAATTTTTTATTATTATTGTTGTTTGTTAACTAATCATATCTTATACAGAATTATCCGCTTCGATATTTGTATACTTTTACAAATGTTGGAACTCAACGCTTTGCGTCGACTCCAGAGCGAAGAAATGAAAATATAAATTTAAATAAAAAAAATATTTTTTTCGTGTGGGAATCGAACTCACAACCAGTCGCGTTTACAATCGCACAGGTGCACAAGCCCTGCGCCACGACTGGCCTCAGCTACAGGTGGACTAAAAAGGCGTGCGAATTTCAAAATCGGATTGATCGTGAGAGGGACACGGGAGCGGGTAGTGAGAATAGATAGCTTGGTTCTCGGAAATTTAGTCACCATGGAGCGTTTCCTCGGTGAGCAGTTCTGTTCTGTGTAAAGGCTTATTACAGAAATGACGATTCGTGCACTATTGCGCGGCGTCTATTGCGCTCTGAGTTTAGTTACATGATTTATATCAATGTCCTAGTGAATGTGTTATCAGATCATGGGTCAAAAAGTTTGAGTGTGCGGGTTCGACACTGAATCAAAAACCTGCGGGGCGTCCAAGGTCAATTAGAAAGTAAATTCTGATCACTATACAGACATGTTACGTAACTTTTTCTTCCCACAACTGCATAATTTTGAAGTCTACAACAGCAGGACCTGGTTTCAACAAGACAGCGCGACATGTCATATATCCAATGAGTCCTTAGCCGTTGTAAACGAAATGTTTAGTGTAAAACTGATATCGCGTTGAGGAGACGTTCCGTGGCCTCCTCGGAGCACATATCTCAAGCCGCTGGATTTTTTTCTCTGGGGGTACCTCAACTTCCGCGTTTATGCCAATAAACCGAGGACAATTGCCCAGCTCAAGAACATTTGCGAGGAAATGGCCGCTATCCCACGAGCGATGTGCCAGCAAGTTTTTACGAATTTTAGATTCAGATTCGAGGAGTGTAGTTTTGGATGGTACACATCTCAGTGATATTATTTAAAAAAAAAAAAATTCCCATGTGTTTACTTTATTATAGATAAAGATTATCTTAATGGCCCACCTTTCATGTGTTTTATTGTTTGTTTGGTTCCTTTCTTTATAAAAGTTCTTTTCTCCATCATTTTGTCGGTAAATATCTCCAAAAAATATTTAAAATTGTTATATTTATAATAATAATTTAATTTCTACATCCTTTTGTCATAGGCCATAGAATCAATAAAAAATCAAAATACTGAAGTAACAGGTTCAATTCTCACTTAAAATAATAATAATTACAATTTATATTTATTATATTATATTTGTTTTGACAGCTTTCAGAGGAACAATCCGCCATGCATAAACGTCGTGACACTGTGCTCCACGCGATGGATATTGACGCGTATTGGCTACAACGGAGATTGTCCCGCCATTTTGCTGATGCTATGGTTTCACAGGTGTTTATTTGTTTTTTTTTTCGTTATTTTTTCTCTGGCCACAACCATTTCATGTCTCATTTATGAAATAATTGCTTTCGACCTAACTGAGAAACGAAATCAAAAAGAGAAACCCAATCTATACTAATATTATTAAGCTGAACTTAACAATATAACTATAGATATATTGTTAAGTTCATGGTAAAGATATATGGTTTCTCTCAAAATGTTGTAATGTTAATATTAAATTGTATTGCTGTGTAGGTTTTTTTTTTCTTTCAATGATTGAAAATATGTGATAGTTTTTAATTATCATAAGAAGTGAAATATTTTATTATACTTAAAAAATATATTCTATTTGTAATCATTATGGACTATAATATAATCAAAATATATGTTTCTATTTATTATTTACTCAATGTTTATTTGAAAAATTTTTTAGGCTAAATCATCAGAAGTGTTAAAAGCATTAGCAGAAGCAGCGGACGATAGAGATCTAGAAAATAGACTAGTGTTGCTTCTCGGCTATGACTGTTTTGATCTGGTGAAGGTTCTCAATAAGTATAGATATACAGGTAAAATATTTCTTTTTTATTTTCTTTTGGTGTTTCTGCATTAAAGAAATGTGCTTGAGGCCGATGTGGCACAGGGGCATTCAATTTAAATTCACTGTAAACTAATCTAATGTCATTTTAATTTTTTTTAGTTTTATCATATTCTCCGTATTGGTGTTTGCATTACCTTATTGTGATTTTAGTTTTATACTGTACGAAATTGGCTTCATCTCAATCTGAAAGTGAAAGAGCTTCCATAAGAGAGGAAATGTCAAGACAGCCGCATTTACAGAAAATATTAGCACAGTTGGACACTGGGAAAGGGGAAGATGAGGTTAGTTGGCTTATTTTTAAAGATGTTTTTAGCTGATATAAAATCAGAGAGTGTACTTTACATAAGAGATTTTAACACTAGGTTCCCAGGTTCCCTCTGAATTCTCTGCTAGAAGCGGGATACTGTGTGAAGTTGAAAAAAAAATGTATGGTACATTTTTATATCCATTAGGAAATCTTTATATTATGAGAATATGTACTTTTTATATTAACCCGTTTCTTTTTTAGCCATTTTAATTTTACCACAAACAATTTTCCATATGAATCTCGCATCTAGCATGCTATAAAATAATCAAGAATATTTTTTTAATTCTTTTTACTTTATACAGACAGCAGAACAATCTGAACAACCGCGCAAACGTCACAAAGCTGGTCAAGAACAGGCCAACTGGGGTGGCAACGTCTCCGGAAACAGGCGCATGCTCCAACTGGAGGAGCTGGTCTTCGCAGCAGGGTCCCATCTGATGGCCAACAAACGGTGTCAGTTGCCTCCTGGCTCTTTTAGGAAGCAGAGGAAAGGTGCGTGGAGGTGTTTGAGATCTTTTTATTTTATTGGGGGTAATATCTCTGGACAGATGGTCCAGCTCGAGGAGATTTACCTAATGGGCAACAAGTGGTGTAAGCTGCTCTTTCGATCTTTTAGGAAGCATATGAAGGGTTAGTGGAAACGTCTGGTGTCCTTTGCGGTTATTCAGACAGATGCTCAAACTTGAGGAGTTGGTTATGTTATATTTTTGACTATTTTACATTTGCTTTCTTTTTTAGAGTAGTTTTATTTTTTGTTTATAGGTATGTTTTATTTTGGGATATGTCTTCAGTACCAGGTCAGTTATTATTTGGTTGCTTCGACTAGGTAGGTCAGGTCCTCGAGTGGAAACTATGTAACTTAACTTCGCTTTCTTAATCTACTATTCTTGCAAAGGACTAGCATTGTGTTGAATTAAAAAAAGTATCTTAATTATTATAGTACTATTGAACTTGCCACTGTGGAGCAGTCATAAGACGAAGTGCGGCGTTGACTTCCAACTTTAAACACGCAATGTCACAAACTAAGATCATAGTGCCTGGACGTTAGTTTCTGTCTGCCTACCTAAAAATTTTAAAAAAAATTTTATAATCTGCTGCTGCTCAACTTAAACACTTTTTTATATTTTTCAGGTTACGAAGAAGTGCACGTACCAGCTTTGAAGCCCAAACCCTTTGAAGAGAATGAAACGCTAGTGCCCATAGAAAAACTACCTAAGTATGTACAGCCAGCGTTTGAAGGTTTCAAGACTTTGAATAGGATTCAGGTTGGTATATAAAAAATATATTTTTGATCCTTGTGGTGGAGTGGTAGTATAGACGCGAAGAGTATACGTTCGTATTTGATTTTAAAAAAATGGTGAGTTATCTCTATATATATATAATAAAACAGTAAAAATATTTAGTCTGTATATTTTGTATTTATGACTGAAATGGATAGAGGGAAACTTAAAAAGAATAATAGAATACAAAAATATTTTTTTAAATTTCTTGTCTGTCTGTCTGTCTGTATGTATGATCACGCTAATCTTCGAAAGTACTGAACCGATTTACGTCAAACTTTCACCAATTGCTTTGTTTTAACTCAACTTAATATGTAAAGTTTGTTTCATCAAAATTGGTTCATTAAAAAAAAGTTATTGGCATTTGAATGAACTCAAGGCATGAGTTTGCCTGCAAATATAAAGCAATCCATATCTATATATGCAATCATTACAGTTATTTTACAAAGAATATTATAAATTCTTACCCAAATCAATAATTTAACATTTAAGGCTGTTTCTGAATGAGTAAATTAAATTATTCATTGACATCAACACATATGACTGTCAGTCAATTCTGTTTATTAAATGAATAACCATGTAATTCAAGCGGGCGAAGCCGCTGGCAGGCCGCTAGTTAGATATAATATACAACTTGTATAACCTTTTGTTATCTCCAATGGCCTATTACTAAAATATAAAATTCAATAGAAATAAATAACAAAATTAAATCAGCTTCACGGTGTATCCCGCAAACAGCAGGGTAGGCAGAGGGAACCTAGTGTAACACACAACCAGTCGGTTTTATAGTCACACTGCGCCCCTGCGCTACGACTGGCCTCAATAGAAATAATTATATTAATTATACAGGATGAAAGCGACAGCGCTCCTTTTACGGGAGCACCGTATAGGGTAAAATATTTCTAACCCATACCCAAAAAAGATTAATCAAGATTCGTCAACAACTTAGACGTAGGATTATTATTGTCATTTCATGATTTTTATTCATACTGTATTACATTTGAATTGAGTGTGGTGCAGCTATGAATAGATACCAATAACGTAAACATCTACTACAACAAAAATACTACTAAACGTTGTCGATCTGCCACTTTTCATTCTCAAAAAATATACCAGAACGAGAAAAGGATATCTCTCGTTCTATTTTACACAATCATCTATTTTCTATAATAAATCTAAACAACGTTCAACTTCACTTCCAACACTGAATACTTACGACTCGATTTCGTGAATGAGGCATGTGAAATGTCGCTTTGATAGGTTTCTGTCTGTGTACGTCATTTTTAACAAATGGCGTTTTATTTTACATCTATATATTTATTATTTATTTTGTTAAAACAAAAGCACTTTTTAATTTTTGGCAAAATCTCTTTTGTTTTAATTGTATTAGGCTTTTAAAGAGTAGTTAAAGCTGTGCTTTCATTTAAAGTAGTGAGTAGAATATTTTACTTAATTTAGTATGCAAAAACACTTTATAAATATTCAAAATATTCTTACAATACTTTTCTTACTTCCAGAGTCGCATATCAAAAGCAGCCCTGGAAAGCGATGAAAACCTACTAGTGTGCGCCCCAACAGGGGCTGGTAAAACCAATGTGGCCCTACTGACCATATTGAGGGAAGTGGGCAAACATGTGAATGACGATGGAACAGTCAACGTGCAGGACTTCAAGATGATATATGTGGCGCCGATGAGGTCGCTGGTGCAGGAGATGGTGAGTGGAGCTGACAGTTTTTGTGTCTCTTTTTGTCTTTGGGTAAAGGTACTAATTGAGACTGACATAGCTTTATTGATCTTTCTGCAAAATGAGCGGAATATATTAATGATGATAATATAAGAATATAAAAAAAGATTATGGTTATCGAAAGCAGTATTCGACATTTTGAGATTGGGTTGGAAAGAAATTTCATTCTGATATTCCGAGATGCTAACAATAAAAATTAATTATAAGCACATACAAAAATTAAAAAATTAAATCAGCTTCACACAGTATCCCGCACACAGCAACAAGCAGAGGGCCGAATTCCGCCAAATTCCGAAACACTCAATGCCTGCCGAATTCTGGAGGTATCGACAATCTCGGAACTGTGTTGGGTGGAGTGTGTGAGTAGCAGAACTCAATGCCGCGCTTTGCCTCGACACTACAGCGAAGAAATGGAAACGTAAATAAATATTTCAGTTCCTCGAGTGGGGATCGAACCCACAACTATCGCGTTATAGTCATACCCTAGTGCCACTGCGCCACGACATCCTTAGTATGTGCTAAGGAGACTCTCCTAAGCACATACTAAGGTTTAAATTTCAACTTGCCTCGATAAAAACGTATGGCTTGTTCATCAAAGCGCTTGGCTGGTATCCAACAAGCGTGGGTTCTAATCTCAATATCTTACATTAAATATTTTTGCTACAAGGTGGGCAATTTCTCAAAACGTTTATCAGCCTACAACATGAAGGTGTCAGAACTGACAGGTGACCATCAGCTGACAAGAGAACAAATAGACGCGACCCAACTCATTGTGTGTACTCCGGAAAAATGGGATATCATTACACGGAAAGGTGAGTAATAGATTTGATACCTGGTTTTGGGGGGGTAGGGAAGAAAAGGAGTGATGACGAGTATGACAATAATGCTCAGACCGCGAGCGGCCACCGTCCAACAACCCCGATTAACGATGGACCGCATTGGGCGCCTAAGCGAATCGACAAAGACCTATCAAGGAGCTGTCTTAGTCCAGTCCTGGATCTGGGAGTCGACGTCGGACGGCCCCGTCGACGTCGAGGCGGTGGCGCTGTAGTTTTGCGAGGCAATTGCGTGCTTTGCGGCACGGCGTTGACGGCGTCGACGGGATCCCGCAGAGGAGGACGCGTTGTACGAGGTGTACCGCCAGTCTAAAGAGACTCTATGGCTTAGAGTCGGCGATGCCCATCGGCTAGAGCCCCAAGTGAGGGGGCTCTTCACGACATGTCTCGACCAGGGTCAATTTATGCGTCATCTATCGGGGACGTGACGGTGCCGGCCGGCACCTCATTTAGTGCAGTGTTCCACAGGGTTCGGTCTTTCTGTGGAACATTGGCTACGAATTGGTGCTAGAGGCGAACTCCCGTAGGGTGGAGCACTTGACGTGTTATTCAAATTCAAATTCAAAATATTCTTTATTCAAATAAACTTATAATAAGCACTTTTGAATCGTCGATGAACATATGAACAAAAAGCTACCACCGGTTCGGAAGGCAGTTCTGCTGAGAAGAGCCGGCAAGAAACTCAACAGTTGCTCTTTTCAAAATCAATGGTACAATCACAATCTATTACATTAGTTGGCAGCTATCCTGCATTACATTCAATAGACATTAATTCCATACATGTTTGTCTTCTAAGTATTCTTGAACAGTGTAATACGCTTTACTTGTCAGAATTTTTTTTACTGATATTTTAAATTTTGGAAGTGGCAAATCTAGAATACACTGTGGAATTTTATTATATACACGTATGCTCAACCCATAAAAGATTTATTAACTTTTTGGAGGCGAAAACTTGGAGTAACAATCTTATCTTTATTTCTCGTTCCTATCGTATGATTGTCACTATGTTTACTATGACAATGTATGTTTTGTCGGACAAAGAGAATATTATAGTATATAAATTGAGAAGCAACTGTAAGAATACCTGCATCTTTGAAAACATCTCGCAGAGAATCTCGCGCTCTTAGTTTATAAATATATCTTACGGCTCTTTTTTGGAGGATAAATATAGAATTTATGTCTGAAGCACTGCCCCATAGCAGCATTCCATAAGATAAAATACTATGGAAATAGCTATAGTAGACTAGTCGGGCAGTGTCAACGTCCGTCATTTGTCTTATCTTTTTAATTGCGAACGCGGCAGAGCTGAGTTTATCCGCAAGTGCTTCCAGATGAGTGTTCCACTGGAGTTTGGAATCTATAGTTACACCTAAGAAAATAGCTGATTCCGACAAATTGAGAGTCTCTCCTTTAATTAGTAGACTAAAATTATGTTTTTTAACATTTTGTTATGCTGTCGA
Source organism: Heliconius numata (assembly GCA_016802625.1). Lineage (NCBI taxonomy): Eukaryota > Metazoa > Arthropoda > Insecta > Lepidoptera > Nymphalidae > Heliconius > Heliconius numata. The sequence goes on along the minus strand of JAEBDU010000038.1, from coordinate 683,901 downwards.
CACCCTCGTAACTGCGCGGGGAGCTCGCAAAGTGCGGCTGCGGTCTCACAGGTGGTACCGCATCCGTTGCCTGGGCCTGAGGGTGGCTCTAAACAAGTCGGAGGCCATGGTGTTTAATGGCCCCCTACGTGCGCTGGCGCCGCGATCACACATCGTGGTCAGCGGGACCTGGATAGCTGTCGAGTCTACCAGAAAGTATCTGGGATTGGTGCTCGACAGCCAATGGCAATTCGGGCCCCACTTCTGGTGGCTTGCGCCCAAGTTGATGGGTGCTACGGGCGCGCTTTCAACGTTGCTACCCAACTTGGCCTGTAGGCGGTTGTACGTAGAACTCGTGGTGCGGTCCATGGCCCTGGCCATGCAAACCGCAAAGGGCGTCAGAGTCTATTTATTTGACGGACCCTTGTCGTAGGCGCGCGCGGGTGCCTTTGAGACAATGCACGAGGTCTCACTACTTCGCGCAGGAGACGCGGCCCAGACAGACCTGGCTAGCACTAGTGTGGGGTTGGGGATGAATTTGGACTCCCGCGGCCCCGCGCTCTCGTGCGTGAAGACACCGGGGTGGTTTTAGCCGGTAAGAGTCTGGCACGACCCCCCCCCCCCCCCCTTCATCTCGCCTTCCCAAGGCGAAATAGTTTCTGATTTTCCCCCGTGGGAAAAAAAAGGTTAGGTTAGCATCCACCACTTAATATGCAACGCCTGAAATTTGGCTGAAAAGCGACAAACAGATTGTGTTGACAATAGCGTCTTTGTCTTTATCCTACCATATGCAGAAACAAGCTGATACTAATTTCTCTCTGCCCACCCTGTTATATGCGGGATACAGCTTGACGCTAAGAAAGTATTAGTATTATGTAAGTATTAAATATTCTAAATTCCCCCATTCTCCCCTCAGGTGGCGAGCGTTCCTTCACAAACCTGGTGCGTCTGATAATAATCGACGAAGTGCACCTACTGCACGACGAGCGTGGGCCCGTGCTGGAGGCACTGGTGGCGCGGACTCTGCGCACCGTGGAGCACACTAGGGAACAGGTTCGAATACAATATAAGTTTAATTTTATGAGATTTCTTAGATTTAACAAGAATAAAATTACAATAAAAATCAATAATAATATTGATGCCGGCAGGGCGTGTCTGCTTGTATACGATGGTTGTTGGTTCTATTCTCACTTAGAGGAATATTTCTATTATATATAAATCATCTTCACGCTGTATCCCGCACACAGCAGAGTAGGTAGAGGGAACCTAGTGTTAAGACACTCCGTTCCACACTTTTTGCCGAATCTTTGGAGGCATAGCGGATTGAGTGGCGGATCTCAACGCCGCGCTTTTTACCTCGACACTGGAGCGAAGAAATGGAAATATAAATTCAAATAAATATTTCATCTCCACGAGGGGATCTAGCCACTGCGCCATGACTGGCCCCTTATATATTTTTTTGAATATTCAATAATTTTCATTTCCACATTTCAAAAGACAAGCTTTATGCAACACATAGCGTGAAACTACATAAAATATGTTAAAATTATTGTAATTTTGTTTTCAGGTTCGTCTAGTAGGTCTCTCTGCCACTTTACCCAACTATACAGACGTGGCTGCCTTTTTGAGAGTGAAACCAGAGAAAGGACTGTTTTATTTTGATAATTCATTTAGGTATGTATTTTTTTTAAGTTATTGTTATCCCAGGAAAATAGGAAAATTATCCATTATCAAAAACATTTTCTATTATTCACTTAAACAATTCTTTTATTATTTGCGTTTTTTAGAAACGAAACTACAATTTCTTTTGTCTTTTAGTCATCATCATTTCCCGGACTGATAAATAATGTAATCCATGGTATAGATTATAATAGCTTAAGTTTTCTAATTTACTGAGTTTTTTGACTCGAAAACCGGACCTACACTATGTTTTATAAGATTTTCAAAACAAAGTATGATCGAAATTGAAAAAGAACACGTAACACGAAGAAAACGCGCTTATTTACATTATTTTTCAGACCAGTAGCTCTAGAACAGCAGTACATAGGCGTGACAGAAAAGAAAGCATTAAAGAGATTCCAAGTTATGAATGATATTGTGTATGAGAAGGCTATGGAACATGCCGGAAGGAATCAGGTAAGTTGTTTTTCACTTTCACGTCGTATCCCGCATTTAACAGGCTAAGCATAGGGAATCTAGTGTAAGACACTTCGTTCTTCACTTCTGTCCGAATTCGAGGACTGCGTGTTAGGTGGAGGATCTAAACGACGGCGCGTTTTTGTTACCAAAACGGAGAGAGCGCTTGGACTGTTAACAAGAGGCGCAGGTTCAAATCTCGCTACGCTCAAATATTATATGTTACATATAAGAGTATCTTTCTCTTTTTATTGTGGAATAATATTTATATATTAATCATTATTGGTTATAGATTTTGGTGTTCGTTCACTCTCGCAAAGAGACTGGCAAGACTGCGCGCGCTATACGCGATATGTGCTTAGAGAAGGATACTTTGGGACAATTTTTGAGGTTAATTATGTTTCTTCTTGTTTACTTATATCCATAATTTACTTATTTAAATGTGTGTTCCAATAACGCACCAGTGTGCACTACTGCACACGAAGTAATGGACCAAAATACTGTGAGTCTAAGCATTGTTGTTTTATACTGAATTCGTATATTATTATAAGTGTGTTGTATTTGTTAGTGTATTGTTAAACGGTTTTATTTAGCTCACCCTGTTTATTTGTTTATTTATTTATTTGTTTGGGTCAAATTTAGTAATTGAAATTTAACCCTCTTCCCGTTAACCAATTGATTTGAAATTTGGTATACGCCTTTGATTCTGGTGACAATACAATTATCCATATTCAATATTATTGTGAATCCAAGATGGCCGCTGCTACAAGATGGCGGACAACTTAGTTTTTTTCAATCCCAACAATATGGGTATCAAATGAAAGGGCTTGTCAAGTAAAATTCAGTGGACTATACAAAATCAAAATCAAAGATGGCCACTGCTACAAAATGGCGGGTAATGTAGTCTTCAATCCCATCAATATGGGTATCAAAATAAAGGGCTCGGTAATTATAATACAGTATACTATACAAAATTACAATATGAATCTCCCACCCAAGTCAAGATCTGGTATCCTGTCGAGGACTGTGTGGCGTTAGGGTGGCTAAAAATGAAACGTCGCTAGGGGTACACCACCCAAGTTAAGGTAAAAGGTAAAAGCGCGCCGAGAACTGTGTGGCATTAGGATGCCATGGATTATGGATAAAAATGATATGTCGTTAGCGTTTTCCCCTCAAGATTCAGGCACATCTTGTTGTACATAGCCTTTTGGACCTCTGGAGGGGTTGACCGTAACATTATCTATTAACCTTGCAATAATGAGGGACTCAACGAATTGAATAGAATGAGAAATAAAAACTTAAAAATAAAAAAGTAAAAAAATATATTTTAAGTTAAACGGTTTTATATTGCAGATAAATGTACTAAAAGCTAAAAAATAATTTCATGGAAATTATGATTACTAAAATAAAATCGTGGGACACGACACTTGCTACTTACCACTAGGTGGGTGAGGTCTCATGCCATGTCTTTCGATTGTAGATATTGGACGTGCCCCACGATTTTATTTTAGTAATCATAATTTCCATGAAATTATTTTTTAGCTTTTAGTACATTTATCTGCGATATAAAACCGTTTAACTTAAAATATATTTTTTTACTTTTTTATTTTTAAGTTTTTATTTCTCATTCTATTCAATTCGTTGAGTCCCTCATTATTGCAAGGTTAATAGATAATGTTACGGTCAACCCCTCCAGAGGTACATTTATCTGCAATATAAAACCGTTTAACTTAAAATATATTTTTTTTACTTTTTTATAAGTATTATAAATATTGTAAGTATTATAAATTTAGAAAATTTGTTGCCGTGTATGCAGTGTATATAGAATGTATATTTGTATTTGATTTGTAGGCGATACTTAGGATACTCCAAATTTAATTTAATTCAAAAATACCCAGAATTAACAATTTTTCACGTTAATCAAATAATTTTAACTATAGGTATTAGTTCGTACACGTCTGCGCGCTTGTTATATATGAATGGGATTGATAATGGTGAGTGTCGATACTGCTCGCACACTGAATAGCGTTAACAATAGCCTACAACCATCCTCGATATATGTACTACCGTGGACTATCAACACTAAAAATATTTAATCCAGTTCCAAAGATCAGTGTGTTCAAACAAAGAAACGCTTCAGCTATTTGACATTAGTATAGATTTACTATATTAAAGAATTTGTCTGATAAAATCAAATAGAACCTGAAATAAGAACATATCATACAATATTACAAACCAATTAAAAATAATATTTATTTATCTTCTTTTTACCGATATTTTGCCTCAAATTCTCATTTCTAATTCCCAGAGAAGGCTCAGCAAGCGTAGAAGTACTTAGAACTGAAGCTGAACAGGTAAAGAACCCCGAACTACGTGAACTACTGCCGTACGGCTTCGCTATCCATCATGCTGGCATGAGCCGTGTTGATAGGACGTTAGTCGAAGATCTGTTTGCTGATAGGCATATACAGGTGGGTTTTGAGTATTATTTAGCAATTTAATGGGCAAGATATTATTGTTGCATTATAGCCAAGTTATACATCATCTTTACTCAACGTACGGGAATCAAACCCACAATGTATACAGACTACTATAAATGTGTCTAAAGTAATGTTTAATCTTCCAGGTCCTGGTTTCCACTGCGACCCTAGCCTGGGGGGTGAACCTGCCCGCCCACACAGTAATAGTGAAGGGCACCCAGGTGTACAGCCCCGAGAAGGGCAGGTGGAGTGAACTGGGCGCGCTCGACGTGCTGCAGATGCTGGGGAGGGCTGGAAGGCCGCAGTACGACACTAAGGGAGAGGGTTGGTTTGGATTTTACTGGCTTTTTTAGATTCATGTTGTATAACAAGGTGGTCAGAGGGAGGACCTAGTGTTATGGTACTTGGTTCCATCTTTTGTTTAGTTTGTTATTATTCTTTATTTCGTTTGTATCAATTGGGCTTTTGATCATCTCAACAGAATACTTAGAGAGTGAGTTGGTTTACATAGTTTTTTGAGTCAAATAGACTTTTTTTTCATATGACTCAGGGTACAAAAATACTACTGAAAAGGCAATTATTTAGTAAATAAATATGCAAAATTCATCAACTACAATGCCAAACTAATATGCATCATTGTCTCAATAGGATAAGTTGATAAAGAGAATAAGCTAATACAATTTTTTTTTCACCTTATATACAAAATTAAGAAGTAAATCTTCTTTCCAGGTATCCTTATAACAAACCACTCGGAGCTGCAGTACTACCTATCTCTGCTAAATCAACAGCTGCCCATAGAGTCCCAGTTGGTTGGTAAACTACCAGACATGCTCAACGCGGAGATAGTATTGGGTTCCGTGCAGAGTGTACGCGATGCTGTTACTTGGTTGGGTAAGTGGTGGGGAGAGGGGTTTGCAATTGAATCCTTTTATAACATATTGTCATTAAGTTTTTATACAAAAAATCGTTTGTTTATTTTAATGGTTCGAATTATAGTAAGGTTATATATTTTTTTAGGTTACACCTATTTATATATAAGGATGCTACGTCAGCCGGGTCTTTATGGTATTAATCCGGAGAAAATGCAAGAAGATTCACTTTTGGAGCTACATAGAGCAGATCTAATCCACACTGCTGCTTGTTTGTTGGATAAGTTAGTTTTTTCTTTACTTTAGCTTCACGCTGTATCCCGCATATAGTAAAGTAGGCAAAGTTTTTTCTTTTTATTTTTTACTAACATGCAGCTGAAACTGTCTTGTCTTGTTACAGCGTAAAAATGTAAAAAAATTCCTCCCACTTATGGGGATGGGAAAACATCACTATCACATTTACAATTGCCTGACATTGTCTGCCCCACAATCGCTTTATTCATTCATTCATTAACTCACTCATTCGTTAATTCATCCACTCATTCATTTATTCACTCTTTAATCTATCAACTATATATTCCAGGGCCGGACTAATAAAATACGAGCGTAAGTCCGGCCACTTCCAAGCGACAGAGCTCGGTCGTATAGCGTCGCACTTCTACTGCACATACGAGACGATGCAAAGTTACAACCAGCTGTTGAAGCCCACCCTGGCGGAGATTGAGCTCTTCAGAGTGTTCTCACTCTCCTCAGAGTTCAAGCATATTACTGTTAGAGACGAGGAGAAGTTAGAGTTGCATAAGTTGATGGAAAGAGTGAGTTATAAGTTTTTCTTTTAATTTTTGTGTTGTTTTTAATGTAGTTAATTATAATAAATATTATAAAATGTAGTTAATTATAGTTACATAATAAAATAGATTTTAAAATTATGCAGTTATAAAATAATAACGATGATAATTTGTTTTAAAATATTTCTTATATTTAATAGTTTTAAAGAAAGACAAAAGTGAGAAAGAAAGAAATACAAAAGAGAGAAGGCAGAGACCGAAGCAAGAGTAATCAAAGTGATTCATTAATAAATTAATAATTACATTTTAATAATGTATTTAGCTTTTAATTTCATTTTGGTAATATATTTGGTAATAGTTTTTTTGGTCTGGTTAAACTCAAATATAGTCTTAGATTCAATCATCTAATAGTTACTTTTATATACTATCATCAAAATGGACAGAATAATTAGAATGAATATTAATACTTAATCAAATCAGAATCACGCTGTATCCCGCAAACAGAAGGGTAGGCAGAGGAAACTAATGTTAAGACACTCCATTCCCCACTTTCCGCCGATTCAGGAGATTTGCCTCGACACCAGAAAGTCTCCTTTCAATGGAAATGTAAATTTAAATAAATATTTCATTTTCTAGAGTGGGGATTGAAACCACACCCAGCCGCGTTGACACACTTTGTGCCTTTGCACCACAATTGGCCTCACTTACTTAATTTATCTTAATATTTTAAGATATAATTTAAAAAATATCTTTCAGGTCCCAATACCAATAAAAGAAAGCATCGAGGAGCCCTCAGCCAAAATAAACGTGCTCTTACAAGCGTATATATCGCAACTGAAGTTAGAGGGCTTCGCCCTCATGGCGGATATGGTGTACGTCACGCAGTCTGCGTGTAGATTATTGAGGGCGATATTCGAGATTGTTCTACATAGAGGTGAGTGTGGGAGAGAGTAGGAAGATAGGGCAGTGTGAAATCCGCCCGCTCGAAAGGGGTTTATATATTGATAAGAAGAGAAAGAGAGGGAGCCAGAAAGGAATACGATAGACATCGTGATAATGTGTGACAGAATTTATTGATGATAAGTGATACAATTTGTTAAATATTATTATACAGGGTGGAAGAGACAGCGCTTCTTTTATTGAAACTGCAAATAGGGTATAAATATAGGGTAATATATTTCAAACCCACACCTAAGAAATTAATTAAGGTACCTCAACAGTTTGGACTTAGGATTTTTTTTTCATTTCACGATTTTTATCCATACCTGTATTTCGTGTGACGCACACATACGTACGCGACGTTGCCGCTTTGACAGGTAAGTGTGTGCGTGCCTATGTTATACTTTACAAATGGCGTTTTATTTTAAAACGATAATTTTATTATTTATTTTGTTTGAAAAAATAACTTTTTCATTTTTGGGAATTATTTCTTTTCCGAATTTTATTAGGCTTTTATAGAGTAGTTAAAACTGTGGTTTCATTTAAAGTGGTGCTGACAATTCCACCCTGTATAACAAGAAAAACTATAGTCTGTATATAAATGTAGCAAATATTATTTCAGGTTGGGCGCAACTAGTGGACAAGACGCTAGCGCTATGCAAAATGGTAGACCGCCGCATGTGGCAGTCCATGTCGCCTTTAAGACAATTTAGGAAAATGCCGGAAGAGGTTAGTTTTATTTCTTCTTTTAACTTACTTCCTTTCTTATATAAAGCAGAGGGTAGCAGAGGGGACTTAGTGTTAAGACACAACAGTGTTTAGTTAATGGGGAAACCCCTCGCGATTTACGAGACGACGCAATGTGAGTGGCATAATTCAATGCCCCGCTTTGTCTCGTTATCAAAACAAGAAAATGAAAATAACTCCATTCCCCCGAATCACGACCGTTTACATTCACACGCAGCATTGATTTTCATAATTCTTACCTTATACTGACTTATCTAATTGTAAAAATACGACATATTTAAATTAAATTTTTGTATATAAACTAGCGACTCGCTTGCTTTAATTACTGTATTATTTTCTTAATACACAATATTTTCAAAACACCTAAGATTACTAAAGTGAAAATTATTAAAACATCAGGGATGCATTTTCGTAGTTTCAATAAAGATGTTTCAACTACTTTGGAAAAAAGAACAACTTATCTAAATACTTAAACAAACGACACAAACAACAGAATACTTTAACGAAATAAATCATACATCAAAAACTCAGAGAGGGACGCATGGCGGGTGGCGATCCGTTATAACTCTACCTAATGGTGAAAACGGCATCAAAATTCGTTGGGTGGTTTAGAAGAAGAAGAATTAGAAAGGCACAGACAGAGGCGACAAATGTACATTGGTTGCATAATAAAAGTCTTTATTATTATTACTAACTTATAATTATTATCTTTTGTCCGCAGGTTATAAAAAAACTAGAAAAAAAGAACTTCCCATGGGAGAAATTATACGAGTTAGGACCTAATGAAATAGGGGAACTGGTAAGGGCACCCAAATTAGGTAAAATGATACATAAGTATGTGCACCAGTTCCCCAAATTGGAGCTCAGTACCCATATACAGCCAGTCACCAGGTCCACATTGAGGGTGGAATTGACTATTACACCGGACTTCCAGTGGGACGAGAAGGTTTGTTCATTTTTAGGTTTTAAAAGCCTATTAGGCCAAGGTTGTGGGTTCGATTGCCACTGGAGGAAATCATTGACCAAAATAAAAAAAAAAAGTATTTCAGTCTCTCGAGCGGGAATCGAACTCACAACCATCGCGTTTACAGTCACACGCTTGTACCGCTGGGCCACAACGACGGCCACAAACTGCCACTGCCAAATTTTTTTTAAACAATTTAAGCAATTTTCCCAGGTTCACGGCCAATCAGAAGCTTTCTGGATACTAGTAGAGGACGTGGACTCTGAAGTAATACTCCATCACGAGTATTTCCTTCTAAAACAGAAATATTGTCGCGACGAGCATCATGTCAAGTTGTTCGTGCCTGTATTTGAACCCCTGCCACCTCAGTACTTCTTACGGGTGGTTTCCGATAGGTAGGTTTGTTTGAATTATAAAAAAAACTAAGAAAATAATTGTAAGAAATGTATGGGATATGCTTACGTTAAAGGGATATGGGTTCAATTCTAAGTGTATTCAAAAATTTGTGTACATAAAGATATACATAAAACTAGATTATTAACGTAAATTTTATAAAAAATATTGTTACTCCAAAGTTCTCTTAACTATAAATTAATGTTTTATCAAAAAAATACTTTTATTTATCACAAATGAGGCCAGTTGTGGCACAGGGGCAGAAGTATGGAACTGTTAACGCGACTGGATGTGGGTTCAATCCTCACTCGAGGAAATGAAATATTTAACATTAGCATATCTTCGCTTTGGTGTCGAGGCAAAGCGCGGCGTTGAGTTCTGCCACTTAACTACCCAACTGTGTGCAAGATACAGTGTGGAGCTGATTTTTTTTATATTTTAATTTAATAATACTTTATTGATTATTATCTTAACAGATGGATAGCAGCTGAAACTCAACTCCCCGTATCATTCAGACATTTAATTCTACCAGAAAAGAACCTACCACCCACAGAGTTACTAGATCTTCAACCATTACCAATATCGGCGTTGAGAAACGCAAAATATGAAGAACTATATGCAGATACGTTCCCGCAATTTAACCCTGTACAGACACAGGTGAGATGAGTTTTTTTTTCAGTTTCACGCTTTATCCCACATAAAAGTAAAACAAAAAACTTGTAAAACTTTGCTCACAGTATTAGTGGATTTATAATCTTCATTAATATTTTAACTAATCCTAAAAAAGATTGCAATTCAATTTTCTTTTTTTTTTGCTTTACAATGTATCATGTATTTGGCAGAGGGAACCCAATGTAATTTTTAGACAATTCATTCCCCCTCAATGGGAATCGAATCCACAACCGTCGCGCTTACAGTCACACTGTCATGTCTCTACGTTATTTTTTTATTTTTTCCCCTCCAGGTGTTCAACGCAGTTTACAATTCGGATGACAATGTGTTCGTCGGAGCACCCTCAGGTTCAGGGAAGTCGGTGATAGCTGAATTATCCCTACTTCGCCTCTTATCAACTAATGCGGGGGCTCGAGCTGTGTATCTGTTGCCGAAGGATGCCCTCGCTGATATTGTGTTTGCTGATTGGTACCATAAGTTTGGCACTAGGTTCAATTTGAAGGTACGTTGAGAGGTTTGGTTTATTGAAGGTGGATGGGATTTTCCAACCTAATAAAAAAAAATTCTTATCGGGACTCTTAGGCTTTTAGGTATCGTCCAATTGGCCCATTTAGCCTAAGCCAAGCCAAAGCCAACCTAAACCCAAGGACCAATTAAGCCATAAATTCTTATCAATCTAGTTTAATAATTAATAAAATTCTTATCAATAAAATTTAATGCAATCTAGATTAATGTGTCATAAAGTAGGATGATTGGTTGATTGAAAAAGGTTGATTTAGTATTAAGAAATGTATGAAAGTTGAAACATAATGGTAGAACTCGCTAAAAGTGAATAAGGTCATAATTATGTTTCTATTGAGCTATTATGAAATTTTAAAGATTGAAGGGTTGATTGTTTGATTTAATATATCATTTGTATATAGATATACTTTCATTAATTGAGTATTGCAAAAATTTTCTATAATGTATAACAAGGTACTTTGTACATATTAAATTACATATCAGCTAATTTTAGGGTTGAAAGTTTTGCCCCTGTATAAAATTTAAAAGAGAGAACCATAATAAGTGTGCCCACTGCCTAATAATTACAATGTCTAGCCGTGTTAAAAAGACTAGCTATAGGCATTGTGTATGTTGACTTGGATTTTTTTTCATAAAACCAAATATATTATCATTTTGATAGGATTAAATAAAATGAAAACCTTTTATTTACCAGGTAGTACAATTGACTGGTGAAACCGCAACAGATCACAAGTTGTTGAACAAGGGACAGATCATCATCACCACGGCTGACAAATGGGATGTGCTTTCTAGAAGGTGAGGAAAAAAAAAATTATAAAGCGACAGATTAAAAAATCAGGCAAGTTCGTGTCTGATTTACACTCGATGGGCTCCATGCCGCTATCTATACAAGCAGCAAAAATCACGTTTGTTGTGAACCCCCTTCAATATTAATTTTATTCTGTTTTTTAGTATTTGGTGTTAAAGCAGCAACATAAATACATTGTGGTGTGAAAATTTTAACTGTCTGACTATTTCATGAGATACAGCCCGGTGAAAGATGGACATCAAGCGAAGTTTTAGTAATAGTGTCCACTCTCGACCTTTTGGGAATGGAACCCTAAAAATAAAAATTAAATTTATAAATTATGTTTCTCGTTTTATATAATAACATAATAACCAATTATAACTTTTTTTGTTGCTCAATATACTGCTAAATACCAAATATTCGATATTTTGACATTATCCAATGAACGTTTCATACTTTTACATAATAAATTTATATATTTTTTTTATGTCCTCCACAGGTGGAAGGTCCGTAAGAGTGTCCAAAGCGTTTCCCTCTTCATAGTAGATGCTCTCCAACTCCTAGGTGGTGAGGAGGGGCCGGTACTGGAGGTTGTATGCTCCAGGATGAGATATATTGCATCACAAATTGGTAAGTTTACCGTTGTAATCTATATTCCTCTCGGAGCAGGAAAAGAGAACCTAGTGTAAAGACACACTTGACTGGCGGAACACAACGCTGCGCTTTGTTTTATAAAAGCGAGAAATTGAAAATCATTCTGTCTCTATCAGTGTATATCAAACCAACAACTAAGATTTGTAGCTTTATTATATTGAGTAGCTTTATGATATCTCAACTTTCGCCGATGTCTGGAGGCATTACGTGATGAGTGGCCGAAGTCGAGACGCCGCGATTTGGCTGGTTGCCAGAGCAAGGAAATAAAAATATTAAATATTTCATTCCCTCTCATGAGAATTGAAGCCATGACCGTCGCGTTTACAGTGCCACGCTTCTGCACCTGCGCCATAACGGCCTCAATAGGTCACGCGATGCTTTGAATCCCAGCAGAAACCGGAGAACAGTGACATGACATTAAATTCTTTGATAGGCGTTTTGTTGGATTAAATGTCACTCTTTTCTTCATTTTTCCTCTATAGATATTGTTTACATTGTTTATCATCTTAATAATTGTATTATATTTTGGATTACGATTTCATCGTGAATAATTAATATCATAATTGTTGTATGTAGGTAGTTTGGTATAATAAAAAAATCAGTTGTGTCACCGACTCGGCCTTGTTTTGTTGCTCCCTTATATATTAACCTTTAATTACCGTAATATCTAACTATAATTTATGAATTATATTTTTCTATTATTATTGTCTAAATAGCCATACTATATTATAGTAATATTAAATAGTTTGAATAACAACAAGGCTGAATATATTGTAGAATATTTAATTTGTATTTTTTTTCCTTATCCTCAGGTCGTCCAATTCGCATAGTGGCGTTATCCCTGCCCCTGGCCGACGCTCGTGATGTATGGCAGTGGTTAGGGTGTAATGCTAATTGTGCTTTTAACTTTCACCCTAGTGTTAGACCCTTGCCTTTGGAGTTACATGTTCAGGTGAGTTAAGACATCTCGGTCCTAACGCAGCGTCTGATGTTCGGAACATTGCATGTTGACGGGTGGAATTGAACGCCGCACTTTTTCTTGTGACCATTTCATATGCTAATTTATTTATTTATTAATAGGTACAATTATTTCTTAGTTGGATGGTATTAAGTATCATCACTTGGTTGGTCAACGATTTTTTTGTTTTATATTAAAACTCATTTTAAAACTATTAGTTACGTTATAAATAAGAATTTTTTTTTACCAGGGCTTCAACATCTCCCATGCCGGTTCCCGACTAGCGGCCATGACCAAACCCATATATAACGCGGTTCTCCGCCACTCCGGATCCAAACCCTGCATAGTGTTTGTGCCGTCGCGACGACACGCTCGTCTCTTGGCCGCTGATTTGTTGGCGTTGGCAGCTGCCCACGGATCTCCGGGAAGGTTTTTGAAGGCCAAATCTGATTTATTGCAGCCTTTCTTAAAGAAAATACAAGATAAGGTAAGATATTTTAATTTATTCTGAGTTTAAGGATAAGAGGAGGTGAAAGTTGGTCTAGTTCATTTGTAATTGGGTATCGTGTTTGTACTATCAAAAGGACATGTCTGTTTGTGCACACTTATATAGTACAAAAATGGCTTAACCAATATGTAATTCATTTTTCACTGTTGTGTTTGAGCAAACTTCCCTTAACATTTGCTGTCCGTTTTATTTCAATCGGTTCATATGTATTCAAATTCAGATAATGTTATTCAAAATAAGAAGTTACATGATTCATTTTTCGAACGTCAAATAATTTACAAATATTTACAAATAATATACTACTATATTATATTATGTTTACAATGGTAATATTTGGTTATTTATTTGGCATAATATTGGTAAATAATTCAAATTAGTACCGGTCGAGCGAACTATGTGTGTTTATGTGTGTGTGCAGATGCTCCGCGAGACGCTGTCGCTGGGCGTGGCGTACGTGCACGCAGGCGTGTGCGCGGCGGACCGGCGAGCAGCGCAGCAGCTACTGGAGACCGGCGCGGCGCAGCTTTGCGTGGTGGCAGCTGAGCTGGCCTACGCCGTGGCCGCGCACGCGCACACCGTCATCGTGGCGGACACCTACGTGTGAGTATACTACACATTCAAAATGGGGAACGCGGGCCACAGGTAAAACCATGTATATAATCATTAAAATTCGTTTATTATTCCAGCTACAACGGCAAACTCCACAGCTATGAGCAATACCCGATAACAACAATACAACAGATGCTAGGGCGCGCGTGTCGCCCCCTGGAGGACGAGCACGCGGTCGCCGTGTTGATGTGCGCGCAGCATCACAAGACCTTCTTCACCAAGCTGCTCAATGATTGTCTGCCTTTGGAGGTAGGAGGTTCATATTATAATAAAAATTTGTTTAACTAAAAGAAAAAAATCTTTTACTCTTTTTTTAGTTTTGAAAAATATTAATTATATTTTTATTATTAACAGAGTCACTTGGACCATCGTCTCCACGATCATATAAATGCTGAAATAGTAACAAAAACTATAGAAAATAAACAAGATGCGGTGGACTATCTGACATGGACGTTCCTCTACCGGCGTTTAACGCAGAACCCCAATTATTATAATTTGCAGGGAGTTACGCATAGGTGAGTTTTGGTTTAAGGTTTTGAAGGATATAAAAATAAAAAAATATAATGATTACAGGGGCCGCCGTAGCGCACCGCCATAGCTTTTTATTGTAAACCTGACAGAATGAGATGATGTGAGGTTCAAATGCCACTTGGCAAAACAAGTGAATTATTTTCATTTCTTCGCTTTGATAACACGCGCAGCGTTGAGTTCAGCCACTCGACATTCAATTTCTCAACAATTGGATGGAAAGAAGGAAATGGAATATTGTAACACTATGTTCCCTCTGTCTATCCTGCTATATGTATATGTCACCGTTAGTTTATTTTTTTTTTGTGAAATTGTAAACTCTTTAAACGCTGGCCCTGATTGGTCGCGTTAACAGCAACATCGACAAATACGCGTTGTGACAACAGAGCTAGGTATGTAAAAAAGTGTCAATAAAATGAAACTTTATTTATTATGTGATATAAATTATGTTGTATTGAGAATATTAAAGAATATTTTTTTATATATTCGAAAATTAAAAAATAAACAATAAAGAATTAATATTATATACTGTGACTTTGGTATTTATGTACTAGCATTTCCGCAGGTATACGGATATTTAAGTGCAGGTTCGGTTAGATTTGAATAATTATTTTTAAATTTAAAAGTTTCTAACCTAACCGGCACTTAAAAATCTCCTAATATGTAGCTGCAGTGGTGTTAGTAGTATTTACACATTTTAAGCCTACTGTAGTAGTTTTTGAATTCAATAGTGAATTTTTGCGTTTGACAATGTCGGTTCACAATTATTCAATAGTTTACAAATCTTACGGTGACATATATAGTAAAGCACAAGCCAAATGAAAAAATATACTTTATAATAATAAATTAATCAATATACTTTCTTCATTCAAACTGCAAAATGTTTGTTTTTTTATTTTATACATAATTTTCTCTTCATTCAATATTTTTTTAAGAAAGGATGACCTTAATAAACATTTTTTTTTTTATTTTATATTTCAGGCACCTGTCGGATCACCTGTCAGAACTAGTGGAAACAACTCTATCAGATCTAGAACAATCTAAATGTATAGCTATAGAAGATGAGATGGACGTGCAACCGCTCAACTTGGGAATGATCGCTTCGTACTATTATATTAATTATACAACAATTGGTGAGGTTTATTTAATTATTATTTAAAAGAAAGTTAGGAAAAATTACTTTTTCCTAACTTCACCTTACGGTAAGCAGAGAGAACTTAGTGTTAAGACACTTTTTTTCACTTTCTGTTTATTTCCTCTCTTTAGAAACTAAATGAAGATGTATGCTGCGTTGAATTTTGTCACTCAACACGCAATGCCTTGAGAATGCTGCGAAAAATGTAGTATGGAAGTATCTAAACACTAGGTGAAGCTAAAAAAATATATATTGTTTCAGAATTGTTCAGCTTGTCCCTCACATCTAAAACTAAGATCCGCGGTCTCTTAGAGATCATCTCATCAGCTGCTGAGTACTCAGATCTATGTATCAGACATCGCGAAGAAAATATTATAAAGGCTTTGGCCGCTAAGTCAGTAAAATTTAAAGTTAAAATATATTATAAAATCAAAATTATTTAGTCCAATAAAAACACTTTTGAATAAAATAAATCAGCTTCACGCTGTATTCCGCATACAGCAGGGTAGACAGAGGGAACCCAGAGTGTTCTGAAGTAGCAAGCATGGCACTGATGTATAGTGTTGAATGCAAAAACTGAATGTGTTTCTCTCTTTTCTTCGTAGTGTTGGTATAAATTTAAAATAAAACCAGCTTCACGTTGTATCCCGCATACAGCAGGGTAGACAGAGGGAACCTAGTATTAAGACACTCCGCTCTCCACTTTCTGCCGAATTCTGGAGGTATTCCGTGTTGAGTGGCAGAACTCAACGCCACGCTTTGTCTCGACACCAGAGCGAAGAAATAGAAATATAAATTTAGATAATTTCATATTCACGAGTGAGGATCGAATCCACAACCAGTTGGTTTTACAGTCACACTTTGTGCCCCTGCGCCATGACTGGCCTCACACACTTTTGAACTGTGTTATATAAAAATGTCAGTAGTGTTGATCCTACAGGACCTACCATTAGCTCGGAAAGCAGTTCTGCTGAGAAGAGGCAGGAACAAACAATTTAAATTCTTTCAATTAGGTTGTCTGGTAGAGATCACGATTTACGTAATAAGACTATTGGTGGGGAAAGAAATTTATACAACGGATTCTCTTTAAATTAGCTGAGTCTTTATCTTATCTCTTCTCTTTCTGCGCAGGGTGCCCCACAAGCCGACCAACCCGTCGGGCGGGGGGGTGAAGTACAACGAGCCACATGTGAAGGCGCACGTGCTGCTTCAGGCGCACCTCTCGCGCACGCAGCTGCCCGCCGAGCTGCAGGCCGACACCGCGCTCGTGCTCACCAAGGTGAATGTGTGTGCGTGTGTGTTCCTGTGTGCGTGCGTGCTTCTCTGAGATTGACCATAATTCATTTTTAAATAAGTTGTCATGTTCGAATCGAGACGGACTCAGCCAGTAGCGAGTTCTGAAGTAGCAAGCATGGCGCTGATGTATAGTGTTGTATGCAAAAACTGAATGTGTTTCTCTCTTTTCTTCGTAGTGTTGGTATAAATTTAAAATAAAACCAGCTTCACGTTGTATCCCGCATACAGCAGGGTAGGCAGAGGGAACCTTATGTTAAAATACTTCGTTCCCCACTTTCATGCGAATTTTTCGAGGCATTGCGTCTTGAGTGGCGGGACTCAGCGCCGGGCTTTTGTCTTTATGTCAGACCGAAGAAATGAAAATATAATTAAATAATATTTCATTTCCCCGCCTGGGAATTGAACCCAAAACCGTCGCATTGCAGTCACACCCTTGCACCACGACGGCATCTGTTTGCGTTTGTGTAAATTACAAAATTGAATTTGTAATTTTTAAAAATATGACACGGTGAATTTATAAGAGTTCCTTTTTTGCCCTACGGGACTCTTTATGAATCTTTCAAAAGAAATTCTTAAATTTTAAATAATAACATCAGATAGGTGACCAATGGATATTAGTTTGGTATTAATATAGTATCAGCAACCAATCGTCGCAACGTCACTTACCGCTACTTGGAGACCGTTCCAATTAATTTATAAAACTAATACCAAATTATCCTTCTCCTCTAGGCGATCCGTCTCATCCAAGCCTGTGTTGATGTGGTGTCCAGCAGTGGATGGCTGTCTCCCGCCGTTGCGGCCATGGAGTTAGCCCAGATGGTGACACAGGCTATGTGGGCCAAAGATTCGTACCTACGACAACTACCCCACTTCACACCTGAGCTGGTCCAACGATGTGCTGATAAGGTGAGGAGTTGGGGATGATAGATCTGTTGATATGGGTAATCTTCGAGATTATAGTAAACTTTCGATCGAGAGTTCGATCGGTGAATTACAAATTATTCATTGCCCCTGCCCTTGTGAGACAAACCGACTGTTGAGTAACTAAGCCGCGATAGGCCTTGCACATGAAGGACAACAAATCCTTTCTAGAGAATTCTAGCAAAATAAAAGGTCGACTCTACATGTTTTTTAACAAAAATTGTTTATACAATTTTTTTTATTAATAAAAGTAGTGAGAGAAATTTGCCATGCTCTTAAGTCGTAGAACTAATTAAATTTGAGGAGATGAAAGTTGGGAGTTAAAGTTATGGGAAACTGTTGATATCAGGACCGAAGGGTGTGATGGGTTTATACCACAGACCTCCCATTTTTGCCACGGCAGGCCTCTAAATATTATTACTTATTTCATTTTCACCTTCCACTTTCCTTAATCCTTATCTGTATATCTAATATAAAATATTTTTTCCAGAACGTGGAAACAGTGTTCGACGTGATGGAGCTGGAAGACGCTGACAGAGCGAAACTGCTTCAGCTGTCACCTACCGAGATGGCGGACGTGGCCAGATTCTGTAACAGATATCCAAATGTGGAGCTTAGTTATGAGGTAAATAATTCGTTTGTTTATTATTTTTTGCTTCACGCTGTAACTATCGCAAATATTGGGGGAGGTTGAAGGTACCTATTGTCAAGACACAATGGTCTTGTCACGGTCTGGTTTCACCACTTGTCAACCAACCACTTATTCACAAGATGCACTATGAATACTTTTATTTTTTATATTTTGTAAAAGTTTACGAAAGTATTATAAGTAAAGTAGAAAAAAGTAGTAAAGTGAGGCCGTCGTGGCGCAGCGGCACAAGGGTGTGACTGTAATGCGACGGTTTTTGGTTCGATCCCCACTCGAGGAAGTGAAATATTTATTTACGTTTATATTTCCATTTCTTCGCTCTGGTCGCGAGGAAAAGCGCGGCGTTGAGTTCTGCCACTCAACACGCAATGCCTCCAGAATTCGGCAGAAAGTGGGGAACGGAGTGTCTTAACACTAGGTTCCCTCTGCCTACCCTGCTGTGTGCGGGAAACAGCCTGAAGTTGATAAGTAAAGTAAAAACTAAATAAATGCAATTTCTCTCTGTGATGTGTTTCATTTATATGGGAGTCTTAAAACTCTTAAGATGTTATTTAGTTATTTAGTTTTTAATAATAATAATAAGAAACTTTTAATCTTCACAATTTTTGTGCGAAATATGCTGTAGGATTATATATTTAATTTCAGTTCTTTTTTTTTTTAACAGGTAATAAATGAACGTCGCCTCAGAGCGGGAAAAGCTATAGTAGTGGAAGTGACGCTCGAGAGGGAGGATGAGATCGTCGGTCCCGTCATAGCACCATTCTTCCCACAGGTATGTTATTTTTATATCTGTGGACTTTTGTTGTAGAATAAAAAAAAAATTGCGCTTTTTTTATTTTTGAATGGACTTAGATTTCATGAAATTAGTTTTTTCTTAATATAAATTAATATATGAGGAATTGAAATACGGGTTGCATAAAATTTATTGCATTAAATTACAATTGTTTATAAAATGATCATATGGGACACTTAAATTTGGCTAGGTATGATTTGTAGCAGTA
Source organism: Heliconius numata (assembly GCA_016802625.1). Lineage (NCBI taxonomy): Eukaryota > Metazoa > Arthropoda > Insecta > Lepidoptera > Nymphalidae > Heliconius > Heliconius numata. The sequence goes on along the minus strand of JAEBDU010000038.1, from coordinate 664,366 downwards.
TTAGGCTAAATTCTCCTACAAATAACTAAAACATCAATTTCTTTCACAGAAACGCGAAGAAGGCTGGTGGGTGGTCATCGGAGATCCAAAAACGAATACCCTCCTCTCCATCAAGAGGGTGTCCCTAGGAAGATCTGCCAAAGTACGCCTGGACTTTGTCTGTGGAAGTCCTGGAAGGCACACCTATACTTTGTATTTCATGTCTGATGCCTACCTCGGAGCTGATCAGGAGTACAAATTCAATGTGGAGGTCGGGGACGCTGCCTCTGATAGCAGTGATTCGGAGTGATAGTGATAAGTGTTCCGGTATAGCACTTTTTTCTTTTGTAGTTGTAGCTAGTAAGAAAATGTTAAATACACAGTTTTTCTTCAATTTTGATTTATTGTATAATTTTCTTTTCATCTCTTAAAGAGCAAATTAATTATTCAGTAGGCTACAATCTACATATACCACAAATACAAATAAATAAGTGAATAAATAGAAATAATTTTTTTTATTTTTTTATTCTAATAAGATTTTTCTAATGATGTGTTGTAGTGATGGTGAAGATTTTATAATTTGGTATAACATTATTTTATAGATTTTTTTCTATCCTATGAAAATATTAAATATTTAATTTTCTTGAGCTGATCGCGCCCACAATCTGTCGCGTTTGCAGTCGCACTCTTGTGCCGATGCGCCATGACTGGTCTTTTTTTATAATCTAATTCAATTGACACAGGGATGTTGAGTTGTGGAACTCAACGTCTCACAATATTCCCAGATTTCGGCAGAAAATGGAGAACAGAGTGTCTGAACACTAGGTTCCCTCGGCCTACCCTGCTGTGTGCGGGATACAGCGTGGTGCTAAAAAATACATTTTTGGTCTAATAAAAATGAAGAATGAACAAACAAAATGAAAAATAAAAACCAAAAATGAAATACTGGTAGTGATTGAATTTATACATTTTAGGTAATATTTCGCATCTATGTATTATTATCTAAATACTTAAATGTGGTTTCCATTGCTGTCTTCTTTTATTTTATTATTAACAATAAAAACCGTAAAATATATATAATTTGATAGCCTTTTGTCATAATGTGTGACACCAAAACCCAAGAAATTCCGTTTCCACCTAAATACTTAAATGTAGTTGTATTAAAATACTAAAACGATATTTTTATTCTGATGAAAATATTATAAGTTGACTTATAAATTCTTATACATTGTGTATACAGAGTTAAAAGAGAGAGAAAACAAAGTTTTAACTACTCTATAAAAGTCTAATACAATTAATGAAAAAAAAATCACAAAAATGAAAAAGTTTTTTTCAAATAAAACAAATAATAAAATTATCTTTGGAAAATAAAACGCCATTTGTTAAGGACGACGCACGCCCACATAAACCTATCGAAGGGATAGATGTGAAATGAAAAAAAAAATTCTATGTCTAACTGTTGAGGTATCTTGATTAATTTCTTTAGGTATGAGTTAGAAATATTTTACCCTATATGCTGTTCTCGTAAAAGGAGCTCTGACGCTTCCAGCCTGTTTATAAAAATAGTCTTAATTGTTTTATTCAAATAACTTTAAATTATAATATTTTATTTGATTGTATATATTAAAAAATATAAATATACATAATTTCCAAACTTATAAAGAAATTAGTTCTTCAGTGCTTTACACTATTTTAATTTCTGCGTTCTAAAGAAACATTAACTTGGTATTTAAACCTAGACTCATTAGAAATTCTAAGTTAAGAAATGATGTAACATTGAAACAATGAAAAAATCTTACACCTTTTTTTGTAGGTAAAAGTTTGTTAACCCGGAATTTCACAACACCACAGATTATCTCGAAATAGATAATCTGACAAATAATCTTAAAATATACCTAAAGTTTCATAATTTTTCTTTGTCTCGAATCTCAAAGTGACAGATGGACATTATCTTATATGAATATGTACGTGAGTAGAGTGAGAGATAAATAATATGCTTATGACTAATGCGACAAGCCGATCCGGTTTGAACGGGACCGTCCCGTTCTTGTAGGTCTTGGTGACCCTACTGCCCTGTAGTGCCCTGTCGGTGTTAGAGGGCACCGGGACATAAAAATGTCCCATTTTTCTATTGTCCAATGTTGCTTTTCAATACAGTAATTTAAAAATATGTATAGTGATTTTATCTTCACCGATGAAAAAAAATAAATGAAAACACAGATTTAACTACTCTATAAAAGCCTAAGACAAATAAAACAAAGGTGTCACCTTTGCCAAAAATTAAAAAGTAATGTTTTCATAATAGAACATAAAATTATCGTTGTTAAATAAAACGCCATTTATTAAGAATGACGCACACGGACACTAACTTATTTATATTTTATATACGTATCAAAGCGACATCTCACACGCCTGGTTAACAAAATCGAGGTATTGGAGGAAATTAAACGTAGTTTAACCTTAAATAGAACGAGATATTGCTTACTCGTCCTGGTTTGAGAATGAAAGTCGCAGATCGACAACTATTTAATATTTTTGTAGTAGTAGGAGGGTTTTACGTTATTGGTATCTGTCACAAGTAATGCAGTGTGCAGCAAGTATGAATAAAAATCCTGCGTCTATTCTGTTGACGAATTTTGAAATTTTTTTAGTTATTGTTGTTCTTGTAAAAGGATCGCAGATGCTTCCACCCTATATAATTGCTAAAAACCTGTTTGTCATTGAGTTTGTCTTTGTTGTCATTGAGTTCCGCCGCTCAACACGCTATGCCTCAAGTATATGACGGAAGTGTCTGAACACTAGGTTCTCATGTTTTCTCTGCCTAACCCGCTATGAGTATACCACAGCGTGCATGTGATGTGATCCAGGATATTGAGATATTTCTGACAGAAAGACTAAAAGCTCTATTATATATAATTTCACAAGTAAAACTTAAGTTCTGGAGATATTGCGTTCGGTATTGGAGTGTCTTAACACTAAGTTCCCTATGGCTACCCTGATGTGCGGGATACACGATTCCGAGATAAAAAAACCTTTGATTTCATAGGTAAATTTTAAGTTTTAAAATACAGTAGAGATTACTTCACACTACTTCTATTGCATTACATACTGTAGGGCACTAGATGGAGCTTCTTATTTGTGTTCACGTAACCTAGTGCACTAGAAGCAGTATAATCTAATCTTTGCTATAGTCACACTATTATACTATACTATTACTTTCTGAATTTTCGAAATTCTAATAAAAAAACAGATAAGAAATAAAACTCTAATAACGGTGATTATAATTCTATATTTCAATTTGAATATCAAACTACAATGCTTAAATACATTTTATATTTTAATAAAAAAGAAATCACATATTAACAGCCTATTTTGAACAAAACACAAATATGAAATGAAAAATATATCTTAAAATTACCAAAAAATACGATTATAACGATAATTTTAAAACAATTTCTACTAAAAAGGTAGGTTTTTAATTGTAAATAGTAGAAATTGGTAGTAAATTTAAACGGTCTTTTGTAGGTATTCATCGAAGAGGTAAAGTGATATAGAGAGGTCTCTGCCATCGTCCTTGGTGATGAACTGCTTGAGATCTGTGGTGTACCCGGCAAGGTCACGGACTGTCTTGGCATGGTATTCTATGAACTCTTCCTCTAGGTATTGTGCGATCTGGATAAATTCGTTAGAAAAAATTTGGTTAATTTTATATATATGGGATATTTAATAAACATTTGTAACAATTGTGTAAATTATCTATATTTATTGTTTTTCCTATATTTGTTCTTCGCTCTACTTCGATTCGAAATCAAAAAAGACCAAAAAACAATTAAAAAATATATCCTTCTTCATACATAAAAAACTCTCGAAAAATTAAGCTAAGCTCAAGATCATGAGAGTTATGATTATTGTGTATAGTCTTCTGTGTATGAAGAGTGCTTGCTCCCTGATCTCTTCTACCTCCAGTTTCCAGGCTCAGGAACCCCAAAATCTCCAAAACCCCTATACCCCAACCTACCTCAGCATCATGAGTCTTGTGATTGTTCCTTGTAGCCTCCTGGTGTATGAAGAATGCGCGCTCAGCGATCTCCTTCTCCACGTCCAAGGCGTGTGCGAGAGACTCCAGCTCCTGGAGCTCGATGGTCGAGTTCCTTGTTTCTTGGTCTTGAGAACTACGGGCGCGGAAATCCATGCTGCCGCCTGGTGGGATATGAGGTTAGTTAAGTGACTTTTAGAACTAATAGTAAAGATGATGTCCAAAGGTTTATTAATAAAATTGACATAGATTTTATAAATTGACAAAAAAGATGATACTATGAAATTACTTTTATCTATACATATAATAAGAAAGTAAAAAAGGCGCGTCTCTACATTAATATATTTAAAAAATAATAATTGAGGGAGGTTAAAAAAACAGTAATAGAGCCCAATGCCCAATGTTTGTTTATTTGTCTGTTTGTACACGCTAATAACTGGAGCTACTGGACAAATTTGAACAATTTTTTCTATTGTATAACTATTAAATCTAGGCTATGTTTATTTTGAAAATCTAGATACCTCATGTGGAACCTTAACAGCCTGTCTAAACTACAAGAGATATAAATATAGTGCCTTGGGGGAAATTGAACAACATGATAAACAATTTCCACCCACATCTCTAAGAGATATAAACATAGCATCTTAGTAAAAGTTGATCAACATAACAAGCACTTTCTGTCCACATATTATGAATAAAGATCTGGAGCAGCTGATATGGAACCCCAGCCCAGAACAGTCCAGCTAAGCCTCAAGAGATATGAATATAGTGGCTTTGGAATAGTTGTTCTGCGTGGTCATAATTATGTAGTCGAAGCGGGCAAAGACGCGGGCGGGCCGCTAGTTTGTTAATACAGTGTGGATTAAATTATTAAATGACAACACCATCATGGTACAGTCAATAGTTACTATATAGGAAGTGCCCTGGCCTTAATAGAAAACATATTTTAGTTTGCATAAAAAATCTTACATCTTTAAAATTATTTATTAGTTTTTTTTATTCATCTTCACATATTTCAAATTTAATCAGTCATATTTTATTTTACTTATAAGATCTTTATCAAATATTTATTAATTCTTATTTTAATTAAGATAACAAACCCCTAAAATAAAAACAAACAGACTTTAAAAATAAACCTACCTCTCAAAGTGACATGTTTAATAATATCAATAGTTTTGGCCCAAGCGTCATCCGACAGTTTCTTGAACAGTTTGCTGAACCCAAGTCTGTTAGTTTGATAGTTGTTGTAATATGCAGCAGAAAGGAGATATTCATATGATCTCCTGAGGTGTAGATTGGCGTACGCTTGGAGCTCCGTGGCCACGTTGCCCTGGTGTCCAAAATTGCCGTATATTGCGTTACAGCTGGGTAAAGCTAGGGAGAAAATGCAGATATAAGATATTAGACTAAGTTCTAGTTAACCTGTAAAAATAACTAAGAGCGTTGAATGAAGAATTATTTTCACTTCTTCACTCTGGTACACGCGGTAAGGCGCGGTGTGGAGTTACGCCATTCATCACTCTCAATATGTAAACAATTGAGCGTTGCGTGGTGCTGCCTACCGTGCAGAAATGCGTGTCGTTGCTTATGTACGTTAAAAATATATATATTATGACCACCATTTATAAGAAAATTAGTTTTGCACAAACGAGCATAGACGCCAACAGTGTTCTTACAAACTTTAAAAAAAGAGGTGAAGTAATTATGAAAGAGTAATTATTTATTTGATTTAATTATCAATGCAGTTTTAAGTATAATTAAAGTTAAAAAAGAACAGAGGAATAGAAAGTGAAAATAAAATTACTAATCCAATTGACTACTAATTAAAACTTAATACGAAAACGACAAATTGGTTAAACAATTAATTGCTAAGTATCGGATTTGAATACCCATCGGAGACATTCTATAACTAAGCTCTTCCAAATAACTACATTATCTTATCTAGTAGATTATTAAATAGAAGCCCAAAGAAACTTATCTGTTAAATGTTATAAGGAAACTACTTTGTTATAAAAGTACCTATAATTTTGTATTTAAATAAATAAATATTGACTTAAATTGAATAAATATCATATAGTAATTAGACTACTAGTTATAAAGTAGTAATTGTTTGTAAATGTAAATAAATAAAAAAAAAATATGAGGTCACTGTGGTGCGATGTGATAGAGTTAGGCAATAGACGAGGTAGCTGTGGTTTCTATCCCAATTCCCAAATAATTAAATCCCCTATATGAGGGTGCCGTGGTTTGCCTCGAGGCAAACTTGAGTTCTAGCCTTCTATATTTATGTATAGATATTTTTTAATGTATACTGCATTCTATTTACAGTACGATCGACGTTAGCGCCTTGAAGTTAGCTCTAGATGGGAGCGCATATTTCATTTTAGAAATACCCGTGTGTACAATGTGCATAAGTTCAGAACACTTAACTCCAGGGAGGTCTGTACTTTATTTTACGGCTGGGAATTACCCGCAACGTAATGGTTATATTATTTATAGATTATACTTTAATAAATCATAAACATATATAAATAATAAAAACATAATATAAGAAATAAGCTAGAAGAAGTTCTAGAAAATGTTAAACGCAAAAAATAACGAACTAAATACATTCTATATATAAAAAGAAAACCGAGTGTTCTCTGGAAAGAAGAACAGAATTTCACAAATTTTATGTAATTACAGTCTCGAATTGAATGTAAAGTTAAAAAAATAAAAGAAATAAACTTACCTAGACTACTGGTCGCTCTACCGCACTCCATAGACACTTCATTATAGCAAACCTCCGCCGACACTGCGCACAGCGCGAGGCACACGACAGCGATCACAGCCTTCATGCTATTGAATGTAATAATAATAATTCCTATTAATTAAATGAATAAATAACAATTATTTATTTTAATTATTAAATTAAAATGAATTATTCGTATTTAATATTTCAATATGGGGAACAAAATGTACAATTTCTCTCTGCCTTCCCTGCTGTACCTGGGATACAGTGTGAAATTGAAAAAACTAGATTCATTCTGCATTCAGGGGAGGCAGATGTAGCCTAGTGTTAAGTCACTCCACTCCCCACACACTCATTGAATTTTATTTGAGCCAGTGTATGGTGAGTGTTGGAACTCAAAGTTGCACTTCGTCTTGCTAGATGTTACCAGGGCAAAAAATTAAAAATCATCATTACTCCAGAAGCAACTGAACCCAGAAATGTTGCTCTTATAGTCAGTCATATACTGTGCCGCCATGCCAAGATGATCAATAACCATAAATATTTCAACCTACCTATAACAATATCTTGAATAAAAATATAAGAAGCTTGATAAATAACTAAAAAACTTACATCACTCAAAGAGTTTTGAATGACAAGTCATTACTATGAGATACAAAAAATCTGTTCAAGCTCAAAGATAAATATATTAAATTAATACAAGTTTGTTTCCCGGTTATAATCTTTTATATCAAAAAACTATTATCAACAACTCACAATAAATTAATAATTAATGACCATATGAAATAAATCAAAATCCGCTTCACATTGTATCCCACAAACAGCAGGGTAGGTAGAGGGAATCAAATCGCTGGGTTCTGAAGGCATCGCATGTTGAGTGGCGGATCTCAACGCCGCAGTTTGCCTTGATACCAGAGCGAATAAATGAAAACGTAAATAAATATTTCATCTTGAGTAAAGATCAAAACAACCAATCGATTTTACAGTCACACTTTATGCAATTATGTTAATATTTATTTACACTGTATGCTATTATAGCATGGCAGGTGAATTTAGGCTCTGTATTTATTTCAAATCTAATATAAATCTTGAGAAAATTTTAGAGTTGGCCACTCTTCATTCATAAATTATAGTCTATAAATAAAATGGCTCTTGATCTTCTTGATCTCAAGATTGAGTTGAGAGTGTCAAGACCACTCCACTCTGTCTGAATTTGAGACTATTCTTGTTGAGTGGGGGGAACTCTATGCCATGTTTTGTGTTACCAGAACAGGGAAATGAAAATAACTAATTACCATTAGCAGAGATGGAACCTACAAGGATTATGTTTTTAGTCAAACATTGTGCCATTGTGCCACAATGACCTCAATAAATTGTTGTGACAGGAAAGCCATAAACAATGACTGACATAATTTTATTTATTAAGTATGTTTTTAATAATCTGTAAATCAATTAATATTAAATGTTTTAAAAATCTCATTATATTAAGTTTTATAATGTAATTGTAAATAGAATTTGATTTACTTTCATCAACTTATTATTTTAATTATTTATGTTAATGTACATAGTTCAAATATGTTATTGAAGATTATTATTATACAGAACTTCAAAACATTATTGTTATATTTTATATTATCCATTAAAGACATCTTACTATAATATAAGGCAAAGAAAATAAAATATGACATTGTAATCACACTTGGCAAGATTAATTAAATTAAACAAGATAAAACCAATAATTCTACCAATATTGCTGTTAAACTTTGATTAATAGGTTATTATCTTAATCTTTATTAATAAAAATATGATTGATTATTGAATTATAAATAGTAAAATGGGTAGTTTCTTACCTTTTTGCGACTTCAGATAGTGGTTTTATAAGCGTGCGAGGATAGATGCGTTGAAAGAGAAGCCTTTACACTCACTGGCGCAGAAGGCGACCTCCCAACAAAGGCGATTGATAAACTTTAAGTTGAAACAAAATGGAAATATATATTACGAATTATCACTGCTACAATAAATAGTATTGTGAGTGACACCAGCCACTTCAAATGTACTTTGTGGAAATTTTACGTTAGTGTCGCCAGGTTATTGAGTCTTATATCCCAATTTTTTCGAATATTTGTCCTAAATTTTGACGTTAAAAATTTGTTTGGAATGTTTATAATTAATTTGTGCAACGTACTGTCGATTTCGTTACTTAATTATGGCGTTGTTTATTTTTTATGAACGTTAAATAGTAGAATAATATCTTTAAATGTGGGGAAAGTTCATAAGCTGGTATATTAATATATCCTCCCCTCCCGCCTCGGCTATGACGATTGCATTGCGGCTGTTAATCGTTGAGGTTTTGTGTTTCAAATGCTTTCATAATATTTCTTTTTCATATCATTTTAATACATTCCTTTTATGCACAATATCCATACAATTGTACGCTTATTAAAAATAGGACAAAAAAATATGATAGCAATAACAAAAACTTGTTTAGAGGCTAAAAAATTCCATATAATTCTCGAAACTCAAAACCTCAATATTTTATCTCGCTCACTCTTATACGTTAAGTCATATACGTTTATCTCGCTCCCGCATCAAACAAAGTCATTTGATGTAGGGACTTGGAACACAAACACTTTAGTTTTACCCATTGTGAGATTCGAGATGCTTTCGTTATCGCTGCGTACTACAATATAATCTTGTATTTAAAATATAACTCGAATACTTTTGTCCCAAACCTTTATTTTGTATTGATAAGTTGCCTTCTGCACCAGTGAGTGTAAAGGCATCTTTCAATTGGACGTTACTGTGCTATCGTTTAACTATTTAACATAATTCAGATTTTTCTATACCCTCGTCAAAAATATCTGTGATTTTATTATAGAAAAATGAAGACGATTCTTCCTTTGCTCGTGATTTTGACTGTCTGCTCTTCAGCATTCGCCACACAATGTGAGTATTTGCTTATTTGTAATTTCTTTTTTTATTAATTTTTTCACCCGTACAATGGTTATAGCTTTTAACGATACTGTCAATTAATTCATTACTTTATTAAAATATATAGATAAATTTAAATAAACGCTAATATTTTTTGTTTTTAAATGAAACATTTGCTTAAATTATAAAAAAAATATAACGCGCAGGTAGAATTTGACATTTATTTTTGTTTAAATATGATGAATGTATTTATTAAAAGTACTTATAATATAAATTGATATGGTACAGTTTACTATATACGTAATAATTTACGTTTTGGATTCATTATTATATCATATGATAAATAATTTCTTTTTCTTTTGTCTGACAATGAAAAGTACTATGGCTTTTTTAATTGCTACTCCATTTACTTTTAAGAAACAGCCCTTCCTTCTTATTTTATTTGTACACAATTGTTATATTACCACAATTCTTCTGTAAATCAGTTCCAAAAAAACATTGTTTTGATACATTACTTACACCTATAAAATAGAGCTTAAAGTGTTTATAATATGCTGCTTAAGGAAATCCAGTGAAATTGTTTACAATTGACTTTATTGAATGTTGATAGGAAGTAGCACTCTATACATGACTGACATTTTATATCAATTGATTGCTTCATTTCTTGTTAAACCTTAGTAACATATTACTGATATTATAACCTTAAGGTTAGAAAAGGTTAATGCTCTTTTCCTCATAAAGGATAACCAGAGGCCAGCCATGACACAGGAGCACACCTGCAACTGTAAATATGACAAGTTGTGGGTTCAATTCTAACTGTCCTGCTACCTGATAAACTGCCTGTGCAGATTACACCATGAAACTTAAAAAAATCCTAATATCTCAATACTCCATTTCCCATGTTCTGCCCAAATGCATATGTCAATTTGGCTTATCCCAAATTTATCTAATTCCCCCAATTGTTAATGGGATCCATAATCATTGCACTTACGTTGAAATGATGTACCACTGTAACACAAAGGCAATTATTAAATCAAAATCTTTACAAAAACTTATAATTTATACTATAATAATAATAATTTGCTGCCTAATTTGGCACAATAAGTATGAATAACTGATAAATAAATACAAGTAATACTACAGAACGTCCTTATAATGATTCATACAAAAATCCTTTTATTTTATATCACGATGATAAATCTAGCTTTATCTATTGTATATGACACTATTAGAGTTTATATGAAATAAGTTTCATTGAATTGATTTTGATTGATTATTTATTGATTGTCAATTGGTTTGGTTTTCATATTTGGCTTTCATGTTTTTTAGCTTTACACATCCCACATATTACACGGCAGGTGGCAGTCCTTCTGTCCCCACATTCCATGTTCCTTGTTGAGTGGCAGAACTGAATGTTACACACTTTGTCATACCAGAACTATTATATTTCTTATAATATATTAGTATAATTATGTTACTTTTATACCTGCCACATTTATCAATAAGAATAACTTATTTTCTTTAAATTTTATAAAATAACCAAATTATTGCATCTGAACCTGGGGACCTAGTATTAAGACACCCATTATTTTATTTATTTATTTATTATGGCACTTTTGTTACCCATTTTTTGCTAAACTCGGGAGGCATTGTGTGTTGAGTGTCGAACACCACTCAACAGTGCGCTTTGCAGAAGGCAAAGAAAAGAAGATATTAAAATTTTTTGAATGGGAATTGAATCCATTGATTTTGTTTTATAATAAATAATGTATCATCATGAGGCATTGTTATGTCAACACTTTTATTAAATATATGAGTTATAATAGGATTAATATTAAGATTAGTTTCAGATTTGATTAATCCTTTTTTAAATATATACTGTTTATAGATTAGATAGTGATTATTGAATGGTACTTCTCATGTTACTTTTATAATTTTAAAATGTTAGGCCACTAAGTATAGAAAAATGTGTTAATGAAGGTGCGGGTTCAATTCCCACAATATTTTTTTTATATATTCTATAAATATGCTTCTCATTGTTTTTCTTTATCCTTATAATTGAAATTTAAGAAAAATGTTATTCAATAAGTAATATGTATGATGTACTGGAGGTAAGCCTAGGCACTTTATAAACATAGAGAGCTTAAAATATTGTAAATTGTATTTATTTAAACCTATAACTGCAGTATTGTGTCAGATATTTGCACAACAAGTTATAATTTTAATGTAATTTATATAGCCTTCCTCGACATGCATAATTATATGGGCTATACAACACAAAAATAATTTTGCAAATAAGCTCATCTTTAAAATATTTGAAGCGACGGTTGTGGGTTCGAACCATACTGAGGGGAATTAATTATTTCAATTCCTCGTTTTATTAAGAAGAAAAAGTGCGGCGTTAAGTTCCGCCATGCAACACGCATTCAGAAATAATTATTAACACTAAATTTTCTATGTTTACTCCGCAACATGCGGGATACAGTCTGAAGCTATATAAATATATATTTTTAAAAGGATTTATATTTTATTTAAATATATCTTTCTCTTAAAACTTTATCGCGATGCTTGATCACGTAAACTTTATCTAGACGACGTGTTTGTTACAATCTTAACAGATAGTTACATTTTGATGATATCATGTATCCATGGCCGCAAATGCCTAAATCTATTAAAAATAAAGCCACTTGAACTATTACTTACTACATATTATTACGGCCGTCTGGTGCACTGGCGAAAGGTCAGACTGTAATTAATAAAATGGTGTGGTGTAGATCCCCACCCGAGAGGGTGATTATATTTTCCATTTTCATTTGATTTTCTTTAGTTGAAATTAACTTATATAGATGTAGTAGAAGGTACCTAGTGTTGGCAATGGTAAATCCTAGTAAAAAAAAATCAATAAACAGAATGATTTTTTTGCGTAAAATAATAACTTTAATTCCTTTGAACAAATTCAATCAATAATAAATATTCAAAACAAAGTACATACAAAGTCTACTTTGTACCCATGGTCAAATTGCAAAGGTCATTCTGTCAAGATGGCGACGCGGCTTTTGGCAACGTCATTGTTCATTTATTAATTAATTGTTAATGAAACAAAGAAAATAGTATTCTATCTAATTGAGTTATAACAAATTGTTCAACGTTATTATCTTTTATTAATTTTATATGCATATATTGACAACTGTTAACAACTGGAGGATTTTTTGTTTTACGTTTTTCCCGCGTATTAGGATAGTCACAGAAAAAGTAGTGTCAAGACATTCCGTTCTTCGCTTTTCGCCTGAATTTAAGACGTTGAGTGGCGGAACTCAACGCCTAAATATTTATACTACTGATGATGTTTATTGTTGTACCGCTGTTTGTTACTCATTTAACTGTGGACGGAAATTGCTGAATAAAATTATCTTCCGCTAAGATCTCTTTGTCCACGCTGCAATATTTGGAAGTTGTAAGCAAACAAAAGTAAGATTATACCATCTCACTAATCTAGTATATTCGTTCAGTTCAATATAATTATTTGTTGGTTTACCCTCTATATGTTATCAATAGAAAAACAAACATTAATGACATACACAGATAATGAATACTTGGGTCACATTTCTATTACGCACGTTTCATGTATACTATACTTTTGCATTTTTAAATTGAAGATTTAAATGGCTAGCTAGTTAACGAGTTTCTGACTCCGCTAACATTATTTCCTTTAGTACTTAGAGTATATTAGGTTACATTAAGTACTTACCAAAAATAAACATGTTTAAAACAACCTTTGCTTGCTTGCAAACTTGCTGAATATAAAAAATAATTATCATTATATTCTTGTATTCTTTTAAAAGCTTAATTATTATGTAATACAATACAAAATAATAAAATAGCTTTATTTGTTATATTTTTATAACAATTTTCCTTACATAGAAAATTCATTAAAACAATATTCTATACATTTGATATCATCCAAACAATGGAGTGACATATTTACATTAACTCTAAATTAATGACGCGATTTTAAAGTAATTGACACAGGTCTAATCGAATTAGATATGAATTAACGTTCATATCTAATTCGAAAAGCTTTTATATATAATATGGAGACATGATATGAGAGAGACATGTAGTTTGTTGTAAAAGCCATTGGAATATATAGTTATATGCTATATGTTAAATACCCAGCGGGGAAGGCAAACATCTGGCTTGGGTATCGAATAACTTAAGCTTTTTTAATTATCAGTAGAAGAGTAACCACTAGACTCATCTCTTCGGCCTTACATATTATTTTAAAAAGTACATATAACAAAGTTATAAAATTGTGCGTGCTCACGTATCGCTCAGTTTTCGAATTTTCATACTTTTTAGAGCACGGAGCATTTTGGAACACGGAGTGTCTTATCACTAGGCTTCCTCTGCCCACTCCGCTATTCGCGGGATACAACGTGAAGCTAAAAAACAATAATCGTAATATTAATTTGATTTCTTTCTGTCCCCCAGGCAACGTGAACCCGGTGAACATCCCCAAGCACTGGATCACGATGTCGCACGGCTGCCGCAGCAGCGTGCGCCAGCAGATACAGATGGAGATAGCCGCGTCGCTGCAGTATCTGGCCATGGGGGCTCACTTCTCTAAGGATTCGGTGGGTTTCTTTGGATTTTTTTTGGGATTATACCACTATTTTTAGCTTTGTTTTGTATATGCATGCCTGTTTAAATGTAAATCTATTTTTCATTTATTTACCATTTTAAATTTGGCATGCCGCCGCACTTCGGGGAAGCACTAATTCAAATAAACAAACTTCTTAATTGAACTACCTACATACCTACTGCTTTTTTATACTACGACACGTTTTGACTGTTCTAATCACTAGAAGAAAAACAAACAAAAGACATTAGACAAATCCCTGTGTGTGTGCAAATTATATGATGCTTGAATAAAAATATTTATTAATTCAATAATTATTTTTCCTTTCTTCCCCACTCAGGTAAACCGTCCAGGCTTCGCCAAACTGTTTTTCGAGGCCAGCTCGGAGGAACGGGAACATGCCATGAAGCTGATAGAATATCTGCTGATGAGAGGAGAGCTGACCACCAATGTGTCCTCCTTGATCACTATTAGGGTAAATTTTATTTGAAATTGCTTAAAAATATTGTGGAAATGTAATTAATTGTATATTTATTTGTATGATAGGGTGTATAGATCGATTTCGTTTTGTCAAACTTAAGTATGAGATATTTTGCGAATGTGCTCATTTTCTCGGTATCGAAACATTATGCTGTGTCTTGCTATATACTAAACAAAATAATATATCTACATTGTCAGACATTGGTGTAAGTGTTAATAATTTAATTTGACTTCAGACTCATACATCAGCTTATTCCAATGATATACCTACATATATAACAATTTCAATTTATTTGAATAGTGAAATAATATTTCCACTCTACAACCGACAAATTTACAAATAACTAACTAACAATGCTAAAACAAAAATCTCTCTCTTCCAGCCCCCTGACCACAAACACTGGAACTCTGGCCAGGAGGCCCTCGAGGAGGCTCTCAAGATGGAGGCTGATGTGACGAAGGCCATCAAGAACGTTATCATCAAATGTGAACACGACAGGGACAGCCAGGGACACGACAATAATGATTATCATGTAAGTTTTCTTTTATTAAAGTAAAATATTCTTTGTTATATACAAGAAAAATAAAAAAACATACTAAATTGATAGAAACATACATAAATTAATGTAAAAGGCGGTCTAATCGCTAAATGAGCGTTTGTTTAAAGAAGTTATATCTGAGTACTTATAGAAACAATAAGATTCTACGAATAACACCATGACACAATAAGCTACATATACACAGACTACACACCTAAGTATATTTAATTTAGAGAAGATTAGAGAAATCATTCTTCGAGACCCTTTACCGCCTAGCAGAAAACAACGCCGCGTTTTGTGTAACCAGACTGAGTTAATACTTGATGAATGTTATTGAGGATTTATTGCCATATAAAAATACTTTTTTTATATAACATACTAAAACCAGAAAGATACTAGGTGGGCTCTGCCTATCCTGCTATATGCGGGGCTAAGAGTAAAGTGAGAAAAACTATATTTAAGATATTAAATTTCATTTCAGCTTGTCGATTATCTAACTGGTGAATTCTTAGAAGAACAATACAAGGGTCAACGCGACCTCGCGGGCAAGGCCTCCACTCTTAAGAAGATGATGGAGCGTCACTCCGCACTTGGAGAGTTCATCTTCGACAAGAAACTCATGGGCATTGACATATAAGTCATACAGCCTAGGAGTTCTATATCATTTTTATAATGTATATTTAAAAAAACATGTTTCTCTTTTTTGTTATGTACAAAATTATTCATTAATATAATCAAATAATGTTTTCTTTGTTTATAAGAACTTCTATTTAGTTTTTTTTTTTTCAACTGTTGCAGTTTGACGTGTTATATTTTTTTGTCGTTATAGATTATCTGTTTCAGTACAAAAGTAATTTGCCATTGCCATTTTTAATGCTGAATAGAAGTTACGTAAAGCTATAGAATAGTATAGTTGTAATTACAATATATTCGTCAATTGATAATAAACAATTTTAAATTCGAAATGTTCTTTTATTCACTTATCACTTTTCTGTTCTCAAATTTTAATTATTACACCACTATTATTTTATTTAGAGCTTTTTGACAAAACAAAACAGTTTAACAACAAAGAGTTCAGAAACTACTGGTACGAATTGAAAAAAACTTTGTGTCGTATAATCCATTTATTGAGGAAGACTATATCTCATTGTTGTGTTAGCTCAGTTTAATCGTTTGGATGTAATCCGCTGTACTTGCGGTCAGATTCACCTAGATTTTAGAATATTCCA